>PVJX010031776.1:0-20942 GCA_004027295.1 Dolichotis patagonum
GTTAACAATATTTGTTAAAGTTACAGAGTCAAAGCATAAAAAGTGGCTAGACACTCAAACATTGACAGTACAAACTCTTCTCTTCAATGATCTACCAAAAACTCAGTAATATGGTCATCTATTTTACACACTATACATACCATTATATCCTTTAGAGAATATTTCCTTCCCTTTCACTTTTACAATATCTATTATATCTATTATACTTTTATATCTATTATACTTTTTGGGTATCATTATTCTGTCCGGTATTATTTTTTACACTAGGGAGACAATGTGATATTTACTCATTTACTATATTTACTAAAAAGTTTTTGTACTTCAAAAGAAATCACCAACAAAATGAAAAGAAAACCCACAGAATGGGAAAGAATTTTAGCCAACAATCCCTCAGACAAAGGACTTACACCTGAACATGTAAAGAACTAAAAAAACATCAAGCCCCCCAAATTCAAAGACTCACTCCAAAAATGGGCATCGGAGATGAACACACAGTTCTCAGATGAAGATATACAAATGGCAAATAAATATATGCAGAAATGTTCACCATCACTGGTCATTGGAGAAATGCAAATTAAAACAGCATTGAGATTTCATCTTACCCCTGAAAGAATGGCTGCTGTCAAGAAAACCACTGATAACAGATGTTGGTGAGACTGTGGGGGAAAAAGGAATACTTCTCCACTGTTGGTGGGAGTGTAGACTGGTGCAACCACTATGGAAATCAGTGTGGCGAATTCTCAGAAGACTAGGATTGGAAGTTCCATTCAACCCAGCTACCTCCTGGGTATTTTTCCAGAAAAATTGAAAGGGTCATGTCACAGTGATGTATTTGCACCCATGTTTATAGCAGCACAATTTGTGATCGCTAAATCTTGGAAACAACAAAAATGTCCATCAACTGCAGAGTGAAAAAAAATGTGGTATTTTTATATAATGGAATACTACTCAGCTATAAAAAAGAATGATCTTGAGGTCTTTATCGGCAAATGGAGGCAACTTGAGAATATCCTCATTAGTGAAATAAACAAGACTCACATTAGTGAAAAAGATTTTATCTTTGGATGAATTTGAATCTTAATTCCATACTTGGAAAAACTGAGCTGTAGTTCAATCTCTTGTGCATATCAAGATGAGATTTTAGGATATTTATCTACCTTCAACCTTTTTGCTCATCCCAAATATGGAAAGAATAGTAGCTGTGTTTAAATTATATAATGCATGTTAAAAACACTTTTAAACTAAAAACTAGAATTGGAGGGTATTGTAAATCAAATTCAGATTGCATTGAAGTACCTATTTTCTGATTTTAATCTTACATAAAAATACTAACTATAAAATTCATTTTAGAGGGTCACTTATTATAGTTTTTGATTTTAAATCCTTCATATTTTCATGTAATGAATATTCTTATAAGATTGTCTAAGATCATTTAGCAAATGATTACTTTGGATAAGTTTATTGTAGAATTATGATAGCTAAAGGGGAAAACAACATTTTTAGTAAATGTCTTAGTAGTACAGTAATTTCTTTTATCTATTCATTATTTTTCTAAATTTTATAGCTTTTGGGATCATTTTCATATGGAGAGGTTCACTTTCATATAGGGAAAAGATAATCATGATAAATAAATTAAAAATTTATAGTATAAAATCTAAGTTTTGGAGACAATCATAGGGTTGGCCAAATCTAATAGAAATTTCATTCTCAGGACACCTATCTAATCCTTCCCAGCCTCTGTGTGAATAAAGCATATAGAAATACTGTCATACACAGACTGTGAATTCCATTTTTATTCCACTTTATTTTTTAGGGTGTTCATAGTTTAGGAAGTATATTGTAAAAATATATTTCGTTTAGATTTTACTAGTCTTCTGGTCAAGATGCTGCCCCCCCATTTGAGAAACCAAAAATCAAAAATAATTAAGTGGGTTATTCAAGTTTTATGGCTAATAGATATTAAAAACCAGTTCACAATTTTGAATCACTTATTTCGACTTGAGCATGTAGTACCTACTTAGTATTGTTTATCAGAGCCTCAATGTTTAAAAACAGAGTTCTCTTAATTCTTCAACTTGGAGCCCTCCAGTTAGGGAGTTAATCTCCCTAACTGGAGATTAGGAAGATTAGGAGTTAGGAACAGTTAGGAAGAAAATCTCATAAACTAGCAGTTACTATTTAGGTTAGTTTTGGCTGAAAAAGATACTTGAATGATCTAGGACAAAAAGATAGCTCTAAATTAGTCAGGGGAAATTGCCTGCAAGAGGAAGACTTTTGAGAAGCATTTTGGTTTACATGACTAAATTGTTAGAATATTCTGGTGCAATAGAGAATCAAAAGTACAAAATGAACAGGTTTATTGAGTTGACATGGAAAAGAGCACACAACCCATGGCGGCTGGGCTGTCTTCTTCGACCAGATGCAGAGAGGCATCTGCTTGAGGTGGCGCAAGGGGCAGATGTTGACGTGTGAGGAACCTATTCGAATTATCTGTGCATGCAAACAGGAAGGGGAGTTACATTTAGGGCTGAAGAAGAAGCAGGAAGTGGTAAGCATTCCTGCTTTAAGCCTTCCGCCTGTTAGAGCACCACCAAAACTGTACAGTAATTTATACTAGGGCAAGAAGCTTTCATAAATAACATTGGCCAGAATGATTTCTAGTACAATCTTAGCTGACATGTCTTTATTTACATCTTAATCTAAATTTCTTTTCTTTACTGTCCACAGTGTTGATTATATACTTTCTGCTAACCGACAGTTTTCTTTGTGAAAACTGTCAACTATTGAAAATCTCTCTTTTTCCTTTGAGTCTTTTCTCTAGATTTTTCTTCACTCTCCACTAATTGAAAAGAAATAAAATTTCTTTTTTTTGTGAAAACTCTCAACTACTGAAAATCTGTCTCCTTTGAATCTTTTTCCAGATTTTTCTTCAGATGTTTTGTATTGCTTTTGAACATATAAAAAATGTTGAAAGATGTTGGAAAAAATGTCAATTAGATCAAACTGAAGCATTTGATACCATGGTTTCTTCTCTCTGGTGAAAGTATAATTGCTCCTGTTCATAATACTGGTTTATTTTTCCTAAATATTTATTTTTTGCCAAGAGTTGCTTTTGACAAATTAATAGAAAATATAATGGTAATTGCTTCATTTTTTTTTATCCAGGATAAGTATGTTAAAATAAGGCAAAGTAACCTTGTCTTGAGTAACCGTGTCTTATTTTGGACATTTTTGAGCTTTTGGTCAAGTCATACCATTACTGTTTTTTCTTATTTGTTTGGTTTTTCCCTGAAAGAAAATTAGTATGTTTTATGTATTCCATATGATTTTTGTTGTTGTTGTTGTATTAGGGATTTCCCATGTAGATCTTTTTTCCCCCACCTTTTCTTCATTTTTAGCCAAGGAGAGAAATTGTCACTTAGTTTTATTAAATACCACCTAGCTAATTTTAGATCATTTGCTAATTTTTTACATCAAATATAATGCCCTCTCCAACTTTTCTTTCCTATGAATTTTTTCCTGTAGAGCATTGGTAGAAAACCTATGCTGTGAGCATGGCAGGTGGCTGTTGTCATTGAAAGCTATAAATGGTTCACCGTCATTGCTTTTTGACTTTTTAATGCTAATGTGTTTATATATACTTACACATTGTTTATACTGTCTTTAGAACATCCTGGCTTTGAATCCTCGAACACAAACTCATGCAACTCTGCGTTCCACTTTGGCCAAGAAATTAGATAAGAAACATTGGAAAAGAAACCCTGATAAGAACTGCTTTGTAAGTACTACTGATACACAATTTCCTATTGAAAAATTACCTTATTCTGGATATTGCAAAATAAAATTTTCCATATTCCTAGAAATACTGCTAAGTATGAGTAAAGTACTACTATGACATTTTTCATATTTTAAATGTTTTATATTGAATAATCTCAAAAATGTTTAATTTTTGTGCTTTAAAAATATGAAACACTTAAAAACTCTAGGTTTAGTTTAATACTATTTTTTTCCTAAGATTTTTAAAATGTTCCTTAAATTTTTTTCTTATAATAATAGAACGTTACAGTGTTACCATATTATAGATACATCTAACTGAAGAAGACTGTGGATATACTGTTCTCTGCAAACTGTTGGAAAATGTGCTCTTGGGCAACATTTGAATGCTAGATGTTCAGTATAAAGCATCTAGTATTCCTAGGTGAATTGTAGGAGCAAAACAGAGTTTCTCTGAGATTTCTTATTGCTAGATGTTTACTAACCTAGACCTATAAAGTGATCCCAGAGCTTAGATTGGAAGACTATAAATGGGGATGTTAGCTTTTCATCACCAAGATGAAATGCCTGACATAAGTTAACTTTAAGAAGAAAATACAGTTTTTGTTCACAGTTTCAAAATTTTCATTTCATGGTTAGTGGGATCTGTTGCTTTAACCTGTGGAAAGGAAAAAAAAAAATCATGGTGGAAGAACATGGCAAAAAATTTCTTAATTCATAGCTTCCAAGAAACTGAGAGAGACGGGACCAGGACAAGATATAACCTCTCAGGTTATGCCTACAGTGATCTGTTTCCTTCAGTGAGGTCCCACATCCTAGCAGCTATGAACTCATTAAAGATTAATCCACTAATGAGATCCCCCCCCGGCCCCCGTGATCTAACCAGAACCCTGACTTAAAGCACATATGCCTTTTGAGGGGATATATGACCTTGAATACAACCTTGAAGCCAATATTTTAATGCAATCCAAGGGATATATAAATCTTTAAATTTGAAGAGAATTTTCTTTTTTTACCAGATTTTTCCCAATTTCATTTTTCAAAAAATAATTAGACCATTAATGGCGTGAATATATTTGACATTAGTTCTTTTGGTATTTTGTATATACTATCATACTATATGTATGATTGGACTTTTTTCTTCCTCTTTACATTACAAAGATAGAAAGAGAAGATACGTGTTCACATATATGTGTGTGTTTTACCTAAATAAAATAAAAACATATCACTGGTCATCCAGAAAAGTGTCTGAATGTCGTAAAGCAATAGAGACACAGAGAAACAATGTGCATGAGAAGATCTCACAGCTGCTTAACGATAACTTGGATTTTGAAATCAGATTTCCTTGCTTCATTTTTGTAACCTTTGCTGCCATTTTTTTTCCCACCATACATCTTTGGAATGAAAACAGTATGGTCAAAATTAAATCCAGTGACAGGCTTAATCTGTATAAAGAACAAGAACAATTGAAGGGCATTGAGAATAGAGCCATGTAACTTTCAGACTTATCTCTCAAAGACTGTCAAGTCTAAATCTCTCATTTTAAAGGTGTGAGACTTATGATTCATAGAAATGAAATGACTTCCCTGAAGCCTCTCCTTTATAGGTGGTCAAGCTTATTTATGGTCAATTTTTTATTTAGAAAAAGAGTATTTCTCTGTTATGAGTGCTATTGATGCTATCATTATTGTATGGAAATTATTTTCATTCCATAGTACGATCCTATAAATAAAATTTATTTTATCTTTTAAAAATATAATTGACAAAAGTACAATGAGACAGTTTATCTCCATCAAATATATATTAGCACATATTTTTAGAAAATCCATTTGATAATATCTTTGAGAATATTCACTGGTACTATGTCAGTTTGTTAGGGCTGCTATAGCAAAATATTACTGAATGTATGGTTTAAACAATGAAAGTTTGTTTTTCACAGTTCTGGAGGCTGAGAGACTGAGATCAAGATGTTGGCAGTGGTGATTTCTTCTGAAGCATTTAGATGGTAGCTTCTCCCTATGTTTTTACATGTTCTTCCCTTTATGGGTACCTGTGTGCAAATATCCTCTTCTTATAAGGTTGCCAGTTATATGAGATTAGGACCTTAATTTAATTACCTCTTTGAAGACTGTCTCTAAATATATTCACATTTGTAGATACTGAGGGGATGGATTTTAACATATGAATTTTGGAAAGATACAATTCAGCCTATAACAAAGCCTTTGAATTACCAATATTCACTAATTCATCTTCTAGTAGTATACCCTAAGGAAAGAATTAAGAATGTAGGTAAAAATTAATTAAATAGAAAGAGGATTATGCTAGGCATTATTACCCAGTTGAGAAAAAGTAGGAGAAAATCTATAGATCAGCTGTGTCATGTGGCTAAGCAGAAACCATCATGGCAGCTGTAAGAGACAAGAGCAAAGGGTGAAAAGGGAAAAGCATGCCTCTTTCCCTCCCTTATATTGTAGGCTACTACCTGTACCTTTTGCATGGTCACAGCAGTCAGACTGCCAATCCCAGTGCTAGACAATTAACCAATCACAAACACTAGATTCAGCTGCCTCTGTGACTGCTTGAGGCTTTGAGGAGCCATTCAAAGACAAACCATAGCATGTAGTTAATAATCTGGGTAAAAATTCACAACCTGTATTATAAGAAAAGTGATGAAACATCACTGTATAGAGTAGTGATTATATGTATATTTTTATACTTACTAACAAGTAATAAAATGCACTAAAATCTTAGTAGTTACTTTTTTGGTGCTTGAATATATTTCAGGTTTTCTAGAATGAGCATGTATTAGTAGAAAAATAAAATTAAAACTTTAAATCTATATCAAGTAATGTACATTTATCAGTTTGAAAACTCAAGTGAGGTGTGCCACACATGGATTTACAGTGAGGTTCATAGCAAATATGAAGCTAAAGTTCAAAATGATCCTTAGTAAACATAGTGAAATGTTTCTTTTTTCTTTTTATCTTTTGTACTTTAATAAAGAATACTACCACAAAATATATGATTTACTTTTCAATTTTATACTTCTGTTTTATTTATTTTTAAAAAAAATTTATTTAAAGAGAAAAAAGCAAAACAGAAAAAAGGGTAGAAATAATACATAATTTCAAAAAAGAAACATTAAGAAATCACTACTTGATAAATTACATATTGTCTTCTTAGGAATAGTTGTTCATGTTACAAAATTAAGGCATACAAAGTGAACAAACAGTGAGGCTGTAACAGTTCTGTTCAACGATCCAACAAAAACTTGGTAATATGGTTATCAGTTCCACACACTTAAACATACATGTAGTTACATCCTTTATCGCATTTTCTTTTCCTCTTTATGCTTTTTAATACATTATCTGTTTAGTTATATCATGTTTCAGCTTGCTCAGTACCTTATTGATCTGTTTTGTTGTTCTTATTTCCTTTTTAATCACCTTATATATTTCTATTGTTTTGTTTTTGAGTTTCTCGTCATCCATGTTACATGGATCAGCTTGATGAGGTTGGGAGTTTTTGGAGGTATTTTGTTACCTTGTTTTCTCATATTCTTTTGTTTTATTTTTATTTAATTTTCATTAGCTTAAAGGTAGTAATATACAACAAAACAGGATGGAATAAAGCCAATTGAGACAGTACAGTGAAATTGGCACAGAACATCACAGCAGGTCACCAGGACAACAGTAACAGGCAACATTGTATATCTCATTATCTTCAAAATAGTTGTTCTTCTATTAGGTACAGCAAAATCAAAAGAAATACACAACATTATAGAACACATCAAAACAATATTGAATAGAGCAACACCGTTAATCAGGACAAAGCAAAACGGCGATAAAAATACCTGCCTTCAGAGATAGTAGAAGGAAACTCCTCCCACTTGCTGTACCACATATAGTCACCTCCCAAGAGATACCCAAAGCCCTGGATCCCCATTGTTAGTGGGGGGGGGGAGGGTATGGTATGTTTGATTATAAGCCCATGCCCTGGTAGGCAGCAGGCTGGTTACTGGTTGGCTCAGCACCCTAAGTTCCAACATGGTGCGGATCTCAGGAAATGCTGTTACTTCTTGTTTCCCCACCCTGGGGTGGCCTATACTTCTGTTTTATAATCACTCAACTAAATTAGTAATTTTTGTATGTAAAACAAACATAAGAAAAATGAAAGAGTGGAGGGAATGCATACAAACTAGGAATACAAAACCTGAAAATGACACAGTCCTTTGAGGTTTATTTTTTTCCAGTTATCTTCAGATTTAGCATGTAGAAGTTGAAAGCCAGAACAAACAAACAAAACGCTATAGACCCACTCACACAGCAGCCCCAACCAAAGCCTGATCTCTCTAGTCAAAGAGAAAGGAGTAGCTCAGTAAATCAGAAAACTTTTAGCTAGCAACTGTTCTATTGAAATACTACAAAAAAAACAAACTTGGCCCTTTCCCCAGGGACTGTGTAAAAAGCCTGTGGGGAGCTACACTCCAGCCTGTAATGAGCTAATGAAATACAGCAACACTCTTAGCCCAGTGGTATCAGAAAACCAGGTAGTGAGCCAGAACTTTCATACCTATTAGATAGTGTGAGCAGTAAGTAACAGAGCTGGCCTCCTCCCCAGACTTTGGTTTCAGTACAGACTTCTAGATTCACCACCACCATACTATAAAGAAGACAACAGAGATGAAAAAAAAAAAAACAGTCACCAAAGAAATAATGGCTGAAAACCTCTCAAATTTGACAAGTGATATAAACCTACAGGTTATAAAACATGGTGGACCACAAAGAAATTCACAGCATTACAAACCTAAATTAAAAACTCTGAAACTAAGCACCCAGAAATTATCTTGAAAGCAGCATCCTGTCTTGACTCAGGGTAGGGACTGCTGCTATGAGTAGGTGTGCTCCCGAGCCCGCCCTCCTTCCTGGGTCTGGCTAGGAGAGTACTTTACCTTTGCCTGTGCCTGTGCCTAGTGTGTCCCTTTTTCCTTTCACCCTTCTCCTTGCATTTTGAAGTGCATGTACACAGTAAGTATGCACAACTAAATAAATCCCTGTCTTGATTTTTGCTTCTAGGGAAAAATCCTCAAAGTGCTGAAATTACTGTTTGGACCCTCGCTGGCAGCATTTGTTACAGTCACTCTCTTCATCTGGGAATATTTTTCTTCACTTGGCTTCCAGGGTATAAGTCTACCTGGTTTTCTTCTTACTCACTAGCATTTCCTTCTTGCTCTTTCCTGACTTCTTGGTTGATTATTCCTTATCTTTGAATATTTCAGAGGCTTAGGTATCTGTAGATATCTCCTCTTCACCCCCTTCTCTTCTCTTCTTTCCGCTTTTTCCTTTTTTCCACCTTCTGCTTTTCCTTTATTCATTCGTCATCCTTTCTTTTAAAGTATTCAGTGTTGATGATCTTATTGTATATACCATCTTCAGACAGTTGTGTCCTGAATTTCTGTCCGTAACCTACATTCCTGTCTCTGATTTTACAACCAAATGCGTACTGAATATCTCTCCTTAGATGTCCAGTAGCATCTCAAATATAGCATGTTGAAAATTCAAATTATGATCTTGCCTTTAAAGCCTATTCTCTGTAGCCTTCTCCATTCATCCTTTCATTTAGAACAAAATGTTAGTATTTGATTTCTTTACTTCTCTTACCTTCCATAAATAACTTGAAGATCCTTTTGCCTATGCCTTCAAATATATTCAGAATCTAACTTCCTACTTACTATCTACACAATGTCAAACTTTCTAAACCATCTTTGCCATTTTTCACTTAGATTACTGTAATAACCTTGGCACGGATTTCCATGTTTATGTTCATTTCCAATAGAATCTACTTTTAATATTATAGCTTAGAAACATCTTGAAATTTCTGTTCTTAATAATCTCTAGTCATTGCTTAGTGTATTCACATTATGTACAATTTACTTTGTATAGTTGTCATGTCAGCAAGACCATTTCTGATCGTTACACTTAAACTCTACTCTGCTTTTTTAAAACTTTGTTTCTCTTGGACTTCTCAGCTTCATTTTTTTCATAGCATTTATTACTGTTATAGTCTCCTTTTTTTTTTTTACTATTGGTTTGTAAGTGAATAAAGGGTGTGACTCTGATTTTATGTATTCTTTACATAAAAAATAAAAGGATTACATATTTTATTACTGTATAGGGCTTTATAGTTCCCAGTACCACGTATATTGCATTTAATTTTTACCCTGTGGCATCTAGATAACTCAGAAATATTTACTTATTTTAGTTATAATAGTGGCTATGCTGAAAAATGTTAACTGATGTTCTTTAGCTATTTAAAATTACTTACTGTTGTAGACATATTTTAAATTCTGATCAACTTGATGTAGTATGTCCTTTCTAGTATATTAGTTCACTTCATTAGAAATGATAAATACGTTTATGAGAAAACAGATATACCAAAGGAAAAATATAGATTATAATGGTTGTCACATTTGTGATCAATGTTATTATCTCATTTCTGAAAAGAGAGTTGCATTGTCAGCCAGCTACCTGACCACCAGTTGTAAAATTTTATTTTGATTTTGATTGATTTTTAAGTAATTGCTTTAGATTTACAATGTTCTGCTTTTATTTGATTCGTATGATCAGTGTCTTACTATTCTTTGCATGCATTCATGAGGTTTATGGTTGATTGTTTTGAAATCCCAGAAAGCTTTTATTGAGACATTATGTAATTCTACCTGTTTATTTATCTTTCTTCCTTTCTACTTTGCTTTTCTTTAGTGTTTGAAGTATCAACATTCAGGCACTATACTGATGCTACTAAGAGATGACTGCAAACTTACAAAATCAGTAGTGCAGAATGCTTCTTAAAGTAGATACAATTTTGTTTTAATAAATAAATTGTAGGCTTCTTAGAAAACAGGCAACTTTTTGACCTATGAAAATAAGAAAGGCAAATCAGAAGTTTTCGCTCAAGAATTACTTTACTTAGTAGTTTAATATCATTCTAGTATTAATTGAAAATTCTGAATGCAGTAGGGGATTTAAACTGGCAAATAGGTTTATATTGATTAATGAAGCAAAAAGCAGTTACTTGCAGTATCTTGTATGCAGGTGTTTTATAACTGCTGTTTATTTTTGCCATTTTTAAAAATGTTGAATGTCCTATTTACATAAATATATTGCATTCATTTTCTGTGTGCAATATTTGAAGACCAGAAAATATCACAAATTAGAATATTTGTCCTGGGTAAAAATAAAAAAGAAAGCCTGTTAAATACTGTGAGTTATTAGACATATTTTTAAGAATTTTAGCACAGTTATTCTAAAGACATGACATATCTTAGGTGCTTGCAATGAAAAAGGAAGAATATAAAACATAATGTACATTGAATATTTGCAGTTTTCCACCCTATTTCTAAATGGGTTTTGTAAGGTATCTCATTTAAATATCAGAATCACTTTTTTTTACATTTCATTTTAAAGAGAGTAAGATAAAAAAGTGAGTACAGAGCAGATCGGAACCGGACAACATAGGCAACACAATACTTAACATTAAGACAACCAGACAATAACAATAGCTATCACAATATTTCTTTCTCTGCTATAGTTGAGCATAGTTTCAAATACCATAATATCAAACATAATAAAAAAGTATAAAACCATTAAAAGAGTGAAAGAATTACAGGACATTCTGAACTGAATAACAGAGAATGATCAATGGGTTCTATAATGTCTCATTTTCAAAAAAATTTTTTGTGTATACTTTCACACATATTCAAATCCCAATAAAACACATGTGATAGATAGAACCAATGGAAATAGAAGAATAGAAGCTTGGTAGGACTTCTAAGAAGGACGGTATTAAATCAGCAATAGCTGATATAATGTTTTGTTCTCTTCAAAACAGCTGTTCATAGCATCAAGTATAATAAAGTCAAACAAAACAGAATAAAACCATTCTAACTGATGAATGAAAACATTGAAAGGCCTCAAAGCTATGAGATGGGGACGCATGATTTCCATAAAATCTTATGTACTCTTACCAACTCTCATACTAGGGAGACTATACGGTATTTACACATGTGAGTTTCGTTTATTTCGCTTATGAGTATGGTCTCAAGTCGTGTCCATTTATTTATAAATATCTCAATGTTATCATTCTTTATAGCTGAGTAGTACTCCATTGTATAGAAATCCCACAACTTTTTTATCCATTCCTCAGTTAATGGGCATTAGGTTGTTTCTAAGATCTGGCTATTACAAATTATGCTGCTATAAACATGGGTGCACATACATCACTGTGGTATGATGTTTTCAGATCTTCTGGGAATATGCCTAGAAGTGGAATAGCTGGGTCAAATGGGACTTCCAAGCCCAGCTTTTTGAGGAATCTCCAGACTGACCTCCACAGTGGTTGCACCAGTCTACACTCCCACCAACAGTGCAGAAGAGTTCCTTTTTCCCCACAGCCTCTCCAACACTTGTTGTTGGTAGTGTTTTCTATCCTGGCCAAACTTTCTGGAGTGAGATGGAATCTCAGTGTGGTTTTAATTTGCATTTCTCTCATGACTAATGATGATGAACATTTCTTCATGTATTTATTTGCCATTCATATTTCTTCATCTGATAGCTGTGTATTCATTTTAGATGCCCCATTTTTGGATTGGGTCTTTGAATTTCAAGGGTCTGATTTTTAAAAATTCTTTATAAATTCTAGACAGAAGTCCTTTGTCTGAGGGACTGTCCATAAGAATTTTTCCCAATTTGTGGATTTTCTTTTCACTCTGCTGGAAATCTCTTTTTACGTGCTGAAACTCTTTAATAAGATGTGGTCCCAGTTATTGATTCTGGGAAGTATTTCCCATGTAGTTTGGTTCTTGTTCATGCTTTCTCTTCCTACCCCTATATCTTTGAGATTTTTACCCACTTTGTCTTCCAGCAGATTTAGTGTTTCTGTTTTAATATTTAGATCTTTGATCCATTTAGATTTTAGTCTTAGTGTATGGTGATAGGCATGGGTGTAGTTTTAGTCTTCTGCATATGGATAGCCAGTTTTTCTAGCACCATTTGTTAAAGAGACTGTGATTCTTCAAGCGAGCATGTTAGCCCCTTTATCAAAGATAAGGTGGTTGAGTGAGTTTGTGGTTGTGGTGTATTCCACTGATCTTCAGGTCTGTTTTTATTCCAGTACCATGTTGATTTTATTACTGTAGCTTTGTAGTATAATTTCAAGTCAGGGATTGCGATGACTCCTGCCTTGCCTTTGTTGCTTAGAATTGCCTTTGCTATTCTAGGTCTCTTCTGGTTCCAGATGAATTTTAGGAGTGATTTCTCTAGATCTATGAGGTATGTTACTGGTATTTTGATTGGGATTGCATTGAATCTGTATAGTAATTTTGGGGCAATGGCCATTTTCACAATGTTTGTTTTTCCTATCCATGAACAGGGGATTTCTTTCATTTTCTGAGTTCCTCTTCGATTTCCTTTTCAGGTTATTATAATTTTCACTGTATAGGTCTTTTACTTCTTTTGTGAGATTAATTCCTAAGTATTTCATTTTTTTGGATGCTAGTGTAAAGGGTGTGGCTTCTCTTCTCTCTCAATACTTTTGTTTTAGTTTATAGAAATGCTATCAATATTTGAGTATTGACTTTGTATCCAGCTACCTTGCTGAATTTAATTATTATATCTAGGAGTCTTTCAGTAGAGTTTAGGGGGTCTTCTATGTAAAGTATCATGTCATCTGCAAATGAAGATAATTTAACTTCCTCTTTTTCTATCTTTACTCCTTTTATTTCTCTTTCCTGTCTTATTGCTCTGGCTAGTATTTCCAGTACTATGTTGAATAGCAGTGGTGATAATGGACATCCTTGTCTTGTGCCTGATTTTAAGGTAAAGGCTTTCAGTTTTGATCATTCAATATGATGCTGGCTGTTGGTTTGTCATAGATGGCCTTTATCATATTGAGATAAAGACCTTCTATTCCAATTCTCTGTAAGGTTCTTATCATGAATGAGTGTTGGACCTTATCAAAAGCTTTTTCTGCATCTATAGAGATGATCATGTGGTTCTTCCTTTTGGCTCTATTGATATGGTGAATTACATTTATTGATTTGCGTATATTGAACCATCCTAAATTCCTGGGATAAATCCCACTTGGTCATGGTGTATAATCTTCTTGATGATTTGCTGCATCCTGTTTGCCAATATTTTATTGAGAATTTTTGCATCTATGTTCATTAGGGAGATTGGCCTATAGTTCTCTTTTTTAGTTGGGTGTTTGTCTGGTTTTTGTACTAGAGTAATATTTGCTTCCAGGAATGACTTAGGAAGGATTGCTTCTCTTTTGATTTCATTGAAAAGTTTTAAGAATGTCAGAATTAAGTCTTCTTTGTATTTCTTGTAGAATTCTGCAGTGAATCCATCTGGGCCTGGGCTCTTCTTTGTTGGCAAGGACTTAATTACATTTTCAGTTTTAATAATAGAAATTGGGTTGTTCAGCATTTTTACATCTTCCTGATCCAACTTCGGTAGTTTATATGTATCTAGGAATCTGTCTATTTTTTCTGTGTTATCGAACCTATGACAGTAGAGGTTTTCAAAATAGGTGTGGACGATTTTCTGTATTCTCGCCGAGTCTGTAGTAATTTCACCTTTTGCATTCCTTATTGCATGAATTTGAGTTTTTTCTTTCCTTTTTAAAATAAGGTTGGCCAGGGGCTTATCAATTTTATTTATTCTTTCAAAGAACCAACTCTTTGAGTCATTGATTTTTTTGTACTGTTTTCTTAGTCTCTATTGCATTAATTTCTGCTCTAATCTTTATAATTTTCTCCCTTCTTTTGGCTTGGGACTTGGCTTGGTCTTCTTTTTCTGGATGCTTGAGTTGTAGCATCAAGTTGTTTATTTGTGTTCGTTCTGTCTTCCTGATGTGGGAACTCAATGCAATAAATTTTTCTCTGAGGACTGCTTTCATTGCATCCCACAAAATCCAGTAAGTTGTGTTTGTATTTTCATTTACTTGTAAATATTGCTTAATTTCTTCTTTCATTTCCTCTGTGACCCACTGATTGCTCAAGAGTATATAACTCAGTTTCCATGTGTTTGTGAGGTTTTTCCAGTTGCTTTTATCATTAATTTCTATTTTCATGGCACTATGATCTGATAACATGCATGGGATAATTTCAATTCTTTTGCATTTACTTAAATATGTTCTGTGGGCTAGCATATAGTCTATTTTAGAGAATGTCCCAAGACTGAGAAGAATGTGTATCCTGATGTTGTTGGATGGAAAACTCTATATACGTCTATCAAGTCCATTTGTTCACAGGTGTGATTCAGTTCTCTTATGTCTTTGCTGATTTTCTGTCCAGTTGATCTGTCCCTTTGTGTCAATGTTGTGTTAAAGTCTCCTGTTATAATTGTGTTATTGCTTATTTGATTTTTGATTTCTGTTAGTATTTGCTTTATATAGCTGGGTGCTCTGGAATTTGGTGCATATATATTTAAGATTGTTATCTCTTCTTCTTGAAGTTTTCCCCTAAATAGTATGTAGTGATATTCTTTATCTCTTTGGATCATTCTTGGTTTGAAATTCACATTGTCTGCAAACAGGATGGGTACTTCCGTGTTTTTTGGTTTCTTGTTGCATGAAGTATTGCTTTCCATCCTTTAACTTTCCGTCTATGAGTGTCCTTTTGGGTTAGATGGGTTTCTTGTAGACAGCATATGGTTGGATGTTGTTTCTTGATCCATTCTGCCAGTCTGTTTCTTTTTATTGGTGAGTTGAGGTCATTTACATTAATGGTTGTAACTGTTATATATTGATTTATTGTTTACATGTTATCTTTCTGCTGTTGTATCGTTAGCTTTCCATTCTATTTAATTGTCTGCCTTGCTTGGTGGTTTTATCCCATGTATATCTAGAATGTCTTTCAGTATTCTTCGAAGGGTTGGTTTGATGTGGCATGAAGTTTTTCAGCTGTTCTTTGTCATGAAAGTATCTTATTTCTCCATCCATTTTGAAGGACAGTTTTGCAGAGTATGTCAGTCTGGGTTGGAAGTGGTTTTCCTTTAGGATCTGAAATACTTCACTCCATGCTCTTCTTGATTTCATTGTTTGTGTTGAGAAGTCTGGTGTGATTCTGACAGGTTTTCTTTTATAGGTGATCTGTCTTTTCTCTCTAACTGCTTTTAGTATTCTGTTCTTTTGGTGGGTTTCTAGGATGGTGATTATTATGTGTCTGGGTGTAGTTTTATTTTAGTTATGGCTGTTTGGAGTTCTATATGCTTCACTTATCCAAATGTCAGTTTCTCTTATGTTTGGGAAGTTTTCAGCTATTACTTCTGTAAATATCCTCTTGATATCATTTTGGCTGTCCCCTTCTTTTTCTTTTATCCCTATTAATCTTATGTTATTTTTCTTTGCATCATCTTGCAGGTGTTGACTTTATTTCCTGATTCTTTGTTATTTTTAAGAGATCTTTCCTTTCCTGTGCACTGGCTGCAATCTTATCTTCGAGGTCTGAAATTCTATCTTCACTTTCGTTGAGGCAGTTTTGGCGGCTTTCAATTGCATTTTTGATTTTCTATATATCTCTTTGAATCTCCTTTATGTATTCTGTTTGTTTCCTATAGTGTTCATTCAGGGATTCTATCTGTTTGTTTTGTTTCTCTAATTTTTTAGCTGTGTTTTCACTAGATGTGTTCACTATTTCTTTCACTATTTTTATCATTTCTTCTTTTATCTGGGCAAGTACTTCTGATTTGAATTTCTCCATAGCTTCCCCTAGTTGCATCTTTATTTCATTTGATGTCATTTCAGACATTTCAGGTGTATGGCTTCTTTTTTCTTGTATGTACATGGCTCCTAAGCTTTCTTGGGGTGGGTGGAGTTTTGAGTCTGCCTTTTGGTCTTTCCTTTTGTAATTTTTCTATATTTCCTTGCTTTGAGTGGTGTTCCAAAGCTCCTCTGGATGTGTGGCAAGTTACCTCCTGCACCCTCAGTTCCTGGAGCAGCGGTGGCTCCCCCACAGGCTCTTGGCTCCCTAAATTGAAAGGTGGAAGCTGGGCCTCGTGAACCGGGGCCCGCGGAATCTCGGGCCACAGTCCCCTGTCCAAGGATGTGGGTATGATCTCTACAGCCAGGAGTGCTGGTTTCAAGCTCTTGCTAGGCCAGCCCACACAGGGCCATCAGAACCCCAGCTCGGCTTCTGCCTCCGGAACTGAGAGAAGGCCACTGAGCGTGTTGCACTAAGGCGGTACCAGTGTACCTGGTAGCTAGCCAGAAGCTCAGTTGCCTGGAGCTCAGGTTGCCAGCTTTCCACAAGCCCGCCTTGGGGCAGTAGTATGCACCTCACAGGGTCCTAACTCCCATCTCCAGGCTCTTGGCTCCCTAAGTTGTAAGGCAGATGCTGGGCCTTGGGAACTGGACCCAGCGGAAACTGGGGCCGCAGTTCTTTGTCCTAGGGAGCAGGAAAGATCTCCCTGGCGGTTAGTCCCCCAGCTAGACCTCTGCCTTCCAAACTGAGAGAAGGTCGCTGGGCATGCTGTAATAAGGCGGTGGAGCTTCCAGGACTTGGTTCGGTGTACTGGTAGCTAGCCAGAAGCTCAGTTGCCCAGAGCCCAGGTCGCCAGCTCTCCACCCAGAATCACTTTTAAGATAGTATATTTTGTTTTCACTCATATATGAAGGAACTGTAGTATAGGGAAACATAGTAAATATGTCCAGAACTCCGCAACTAATTGGTGGAGCTATAGATTAAACAAACCTATGTGAATTAACAAGAGAGCATTTTAAGTTGAATGTTTTAAATAAGGAGATAGAAACAAATCATTATTTTTTTCTTTGTAGATAAATGACTAGGTAATACATGTATTTTGATTCTTTTTTTCTTTTTAGGTGGTTTTTACATCTAGTCACTAGTTTATGTCCACGTTAAAACAACAGGACAGATATTGTGATACTTTTCACACTAGAATACAGATAACTATGATACAGACTTTACCAAGACATTCTCATATTTGTTTGAAGATGACAGAAATATAAAAACTAACAATTATAACTTTACACTTTCAAAGGAAGAAAAGTATAGTATTTGTAATTATCAATATGACTCATTCAAATTTGCCCTTGGCTGAATCAGTAATGTGCCTTTCAGTTTGGAAGATGAATAGAACATGGGAGGAAGTATCTCTAGGAATGTTATAAAAAGTTGCAGGACAAATGAAGACCAGAGAAAGTACGCAAGTAGGAGAGAGGATAAGCATGAATATATTTAAGGGTTACAACAATTAAGACTTAGGTGTTGTCTTTGTGTGTGCACTTATTTATTTTTAGGGTAAATTGAGGGGATCTGATGAATTCAGCTTCCATCTTCTGGGCTTCTGGGCTTGTGGGTCATCCTGTTTAGTTACAAAAGTTGTAATTCAGTTAAGGCTCAAATATATGGATGAAGAGTTTTGAAATATCAGGATATATGTGAGTAATTAAAAGCCTGTGATTAGAGTTTCCAGGAATAGTATATAGAGTGGGAAAAGAGCAGAGTAAGACCTTTAGGACTAGGGCAGGAGTTAGATGAGGCAAGAGAGTCACTGGCCTCAGAGAGAAAATGTCAGGGGCAGGCAAAAATGAAAATTTGGGTAATAAACACTACAGGAGATAAGATGAGAACCACAAAAACATAGTGGGAGAGTTCAAAAGTAAGGAGAGAATAATGTAGTTTGTCTCTAAGGTACTATTTCTTGTGCTCTAAATGTACTTAACTGTCATACTTTTAGAAATTTTTCTTAAGGTTTGGCTTGTTTTCTGAGTCTATTCCTCTTCTTCCTCGTGTTTACATGAGAAGGCTGGGAATTCACCTCAATGGTAGAGCACTTGTCTAGCAGGAGCACGGCCTGTGTTCATTTCCCAGAACTGCAAGACAAGTAAAAAAACAGCAATAGAATTAGGTTTACATGACCAATGTAAAATCATACCCACTTATTTAATGAGGTTACCACTCAATCTCATTCACTCTTGCTTAGCTGGCCAGCTGCTTGGCACAGTTACATTTAATAACAAATGCAACTCCTAATACTGATATTTCAGATTTGCAACATGGATCCCTATGTTTAAACTTCAAAATAAAATTAACTTTTTATGAGACTCATGGTAAGAAAGCAGTCTTTTCTACTACTGCCTTTTCTTCCACCACATTTTAAAACAAATTCCCAAGCTTGAGCTTGCTTTCTGGAATGTTGACAATAGCTTTCTTCCAAAATTACATTCAGTGCTTGAGTT
The DNA here is from genome assembly GCA_004027295.1 of Dolichotis patagonum. NCBI lineage: Eukaryota > Metazoa > Chordata > Mammalia > Rodentia > Caviidae > Dolichotis > Dolichotis patagonum. Next base: position 19,039 of record PVJX010031776.1, read on the forward strand.
TATGCAATTAAAAAATCGTAACCATGGTTCTCCATAATTTAATACTTCTTTCAATAGGTTAAAATATACAATGTTTATATATGAAATATAAGTATCTGACAATAAACTCTGGAGTAAAGGTAATATAACATCTTTATGTTTCCACTAACTGACCTTAATTTCTATTTTGAGCAATCTCTGCAAGTACAAACTTTGTCTCTGTCACTTGTCCGATCGTTGTTGTTTCTCTTTTTTTCCCCTGCTTTTCCTTCCAACCATCTCATTTCTCTGGGCCGGTACATAACCCATATACATATATTTGGGTTTGGTAGCCATTGTGATAGTTAAGGTGGGCCAAGCTAATGCTTTCCTCATCTTTCCACTAGCAGCCATCATGAGTTCTTCAGAGGTAGCCTTCATTCTCATCCACCAGTTCTTTTCTGGCCTCTAATTTTCCTACTTTGAAGGTCATCTTGAGTCTATGGCAGTCATTCTCATGCTTTGGTTAACACTGGTACTGGGGAAACCAGTTCAGTCATCCCTCTCAGAACTTCAGCTGGTTAGTAAATTATGTATTCTCCATCTTTTGATGTATACCACGTGCCTGTTATTTGCCAGTTGCATGTTGACACCCTGAGGAGCTGTGCACTGATCATTTTTTCCCAGGTTTTACCAATATCTCTGGTTCTTTTCTTTGTGTTTCGGTTTTCCCTTGTGTCTCAATTACTAAAATATTTGTATGATCAATCTTGACAGGTTAACAGTAGAGAAGTCTTACTTTTAAGTCATCATGTATTTTTTCCTTAATCCCCAATCAATCACCCATATTCTTTAACTTTCAGTGAAATCCAAAGCCCAGGAGAAGCCTTTGTTTCTCTACTTTTTGCAGTTACTTCTTTTCCTTCAAGAAGGTCAGGGCTGGGGATTTAGCTCCAGCATAAGTGTCTGCCTGGCAAGAGTTGGATCCTGAGTTTGATCCCTGGTATTATTAAAAAAAAAAAATGTAAAGGCCAGTGGTTTCACTGAGTAATGGATTTAAATTTCTCAGGAATGAGGAGGAATTACAGAGAAACTACCACTACCTCCTGAAGTCTGATTTTGAGTTTGAATTTCACAGACTTGATTCTTTCCTGTTCTCTATCCAGAAAGTATTCAAGACAGATCTGGTGGAATCTGAGGAGAAGGCAATGTAAATTTCTATTTGGAGTAGGGAGTATTATAGAAAGGGTAGATAAGGCAGCAGGATCTCATGTAGGCAAGCTGATGCACCCTTTGTGTGATCTTGAGAGTGAGTGCCAACTTAAATTTAGTGCCATACATAGAAGCTTCACTTTCTTTATTACTGACCCTGAAAAGGCTGTCACAGGACTTTGTTTGTCTGAAAGTACCAACCAGTCTTAGGATGCACAGATGTTGGCAGGAGTGTTTAATTTGAGTAACAACTGAAAAACCAAAAAGTAGGATCCTAAGTGGATTTAGATGAGACAAGGGAATGCAGAGCCACTGGCTGGCTGCGTGGTCTTCTCTGGCAGCTACATTAACTTTTCACTAACATTACTACATGTTATATAGTAGTAAACTTTTTGGAAGCACTGATCTAGTATAGTCTTAGCAGCTATGTTTTAAAAATTGCTAACGTGTTTCATTTATTAGAACATTTTAATGAGTTAGAAAAATAAAGAGTTTTTTTTTATTTAAAAGAGAATAAAACAAAAGGGGGTAGTAGAGAGCAGATCAGAAGAGGACAACATAGGCAACACAGTACTTTACATTAAGTCAACTGGACATCAACAGTATCTAACGCCATATCTCTAACTCTGCTATAGTTGAGCATAGTTTCAATTACAATAATATCAAACATAACACAATAGTATAAAGTCATGCATATAGTGAAAGAATTCCAGGGCTTTCTGAACTGAATAACA
>PVJX010031777.1:0-20950 GCA_004027295.1 Dolichotis patagonum
AAAACCACACTGAGATTCCATCTCACTCCAGAAAGAATGGCCAGGATAGAAAATACTACCAACAACAAATGTTGGAGAGGCTGTGGGGAAAAAGGAACTCTTCTGCACTATTGGTGGAAGTGTAGACTGGTGCAACCACTGTGGAGGTCAGTCTGGAGATTCCTCAAAAAGCTGGGTATGGAAGTCCCATTTGACCCAGCTATTCCGCTTCTAGGCATATTCTCAGAAGAACTGAAAACATCATACCACAGTGATATATGTGCACCCTTGTTTATAGCAGCACAATTTGTAATAGCCAGATCTTGGAAACAACCTAAGTGCCCATCAACTGACGAAGGTATAACAAAGTTGTGGTATTTTTATGCAATGAAGTACTACTCAGCTATAAAGAATGATCACATTGAGATATTTATAAATAAATGGACACAACTTGAGACCATACTCATAAGCAAAATCAACCAAACTCACATGTATAAATACCGTATAGTCTCCCTAGTAGGAGAGTTGATAAGAGTATATCAGATTTTATGGTAATCATGAGTCCCCATCTCATAGATTTGAAGCCTTTCAATGCTTTCATTCATCAGTTGTAATGGTTATATTGTGTTTTGTTTGACTTTATTATATATGATGGTATGGACAGCTGTTTTGAAGAAAACAAAACATTATGACAGCTATTGCTGATTTAATATCGTCCTTCTTAGAAGTCCTACCATGCTTCTATTCTTCTATTACCATTGTTTCTATCTATCACATTGTGTCTTATTGGGATTTGAATATGTGTGATAGTATAAACAAAATTTTTATCAAAAATGAGATATTATAGTACCCATTGATCATTTTCTGTTATTCAGTTCAGAATGTCCTGTAATTCTTTCACTCTTTGAATGGTTTTATACTATTTTGTTATGTTTGATATTATTATATTTGAAACTATGCTCAACTATAGCAGAGAAAGAGATTTTGTGATAGTTACTGTTAATGTCCAGTGTCTTAATGTAAAGTACTATGTGGTCTATGTTGTCCTGTTCTGTTCTGCTCTGTTCAGCCCTCTATTGTTTTATTCTCTTTAAAATAAAATAAAGAAATATAGAACACAAAAGTTATGAAAAACAAAACAATATGACTCCTCCAAATGTTCATAATTCATTGTCAAGTTTGTGCAATATCAAAGTGGATGAAATGCCAAAGAATTAAAAATGCTGATTTTTAATGACTTCAAAGAGGATATATGCAAACAGCTGAATGAATTAAGGAAGATAATGAAAGCTATAAAGGAGTAATTTAACAGAAAGAGATTCTGAAGAAAAAACAAACAAAAATTCTGGAAATGTGAAACATTAAATCAAATAAAAACCCAGGGAAAATCCTCACAAACAGACAGGATGAAGAGGAAGACAAAATTTCAATGACTGATGATACAGTTAGGGAGTTATTACATGCAGACATTGGCAAAGAAAAACCCCAATAAATTATGAATTAACCATCCAAAAACTTCAGAGTAATGGCATAGAAAACATGTTTAATAAAATAATAACAAAATTTCTTAAATCTTAAGAAAGATGTGCACATCCATATGTAAGAGGAATTTAGAACTCTAAGCAAACAAGACCAGAAACAACCTCCCTGTGTCATAGTATAGTTGAAATATTAATAGTATATAACAAGGAAAGAATATTAAAAGCTGCAAGAGAACAATGCCAAGTCGTTTAGAGAGGTAAACCCGTTACAATAACTGCATACTTCCCTGCAGAAACCCTGAGGACTAGGAGGGCATGGAGTGATGTATTTTAAGCCTAAAAGCAAGTAACGGCCAAGTTAGATTACTACATCTAGCAAAGCTATCCTTCACAATTGAATGAGAAATACTTCCCATGACATGTGTCAACTAAAGAAATGCATGACAAGAACTGCAGAAGAAACTTAAGGTAGCTAACATGGAAAAGAGAAAGCATCGATAAGCTATCAAAAATTAGGGAAAAATTAAAAATTGGAAAAACATCAAAATTAGTACATATTTCTTAAAATAATACTCCTAATTATAAATGATTTTAATCATACAATTAAAAAAAACAGACCCAATATTTTACTGCTTACAAGAAACATATGACTAGCAAAGATACACAAACTGAAGTAAAAGGATAGAAAACAATATTCTATGCTACTGAAACCCCATGGCAGGGTTAGGTCTCTCCCCCAGCAATATGGCACACAGATGCAAAATAAAGTCAAAGAGAGGACATTCTGAAGTTGAGGAGCTCTGGGGTGACCAGTGTTCTCTATGGAACAAAGATCACGAGTCCAAAAGCTCATGGCTTTTATTGTTATCAGTGAGGGTGGGGTAATGGCAGAATTCTAGAAAAAGAAACTTTACAGATATTGGCTGTGAGAAGAGACATAGAAATTTTGTACCAAGCACAAAGGCCAAAGGCTCTTCAATGAGTAATAAAAAGGATACTTTGATGTATGCAAGATTGGTACCTCTACTGCCAGGAAGGCATAATTCTTTCTGAGTCCCATGGCCTCAGATGAGATTTAATCTCATGTCTTAGCCCTGAAATTTCACAGGCTCCTGCTCAGCCCCCATTTCAGCCATCAGTTGGGGGGGGCAACTCTTGGCCACGTGTTGTAATGAGACAAGTTGGCATCTTGACCAGACTCCATCACTTTCTTTTATCCCATTAAGGGAGCATCTGTTTCAATATAGCCAGCTCTGCATAGCTCAGTGAACAGGTTGAAGGCGAGGTCAGGGAAAGACCAAGGCAAGGGCCTCATGTTTCAGGAGAGTGCAGCTTGGTGGTCGCCCACACTATGCAAACAGAACACAAAAGCCAGCAGAAGTAGACAATCTCCTCTCTGACAAAGCAGACTTTAAGACATTAGTCAGATGAAATGAACAAGACCACTACATATTAGTAAAACAAACAATCCATCAAGAAGATATATGTTCTTATAAATATGTAAGTATACCCAGTTTCATAAAACAAGCACTATTCAACATAAAGGGGCTAACAGGGCCAGTCCAATAGCAGTGGATGACTTCAGTACTCCACTCTTACAGTAGATGACTTCAGTACTCCACTCTTACATGTAGGTAGGTCATCTAGATAAAGAAAAGTCAACAAAGAATCATAGGAGATAAACTACACTATCAATCAAATGGAGTTAGCAGACATCTTCATAAATTTCATCTGACAATTAACAAAATATACATTCTTCTCATCAGCTCAAAAATATCCTTCTAATTGCTATTTGAGGTCATAGGGTAAGCCTTAAACACAAAAAAACTGAAATAATTTTTTGTGTCTTATAAGGTTGTGAGGGAATGAAACTAGAAATCAACAGCAAGAAAAGCCATATAAATTATACAAATGCATGGAAATTAAACAATTCACTCTGGCCAATCAGTGGGTCATTTAAAAAAATCAGTGAAGAAAGTTAAAAATTCCTAGAATTAAGTGAAAATGAAAAAATGGCATACATGAATCTCTGGGATACAGGAAAGGCTATTCTAAGAGAGTTGTTTAAGCCTATATTAAAAAACCAGAGAAATCTCCAATAAACAACTTGATGTAATCTGAGTTCTTAGAAAAAAAGAAAAACTAAACTCAAGAGAAAGAAATAATAAAGGTCAGAACTGAAATTAATAAGATGGAGATCAACAAAATCATACATAGAATCAGTGAAACAGAGTAGTTCTTTGTGAATAAGATTGATAAACCCCTTGCAAGCCAAAAGAAAGTAAGAAAATACAATGAGAAATGAAAAGGGAAATGTCATAAAAATCCCCACTTAAACCCAGAGGATTGATAGAGACTCCTTTGAAAACATATTTTAGTAAACTGGAAAACAGACAAAAAAAAAAAAAAAGATAAATTTCCAAGTGCATAGGACCAAAACCGAACCAAGAAGACATAAAAAAAAAAAAAAAAAACCCAAATGGGTCAACAGCTAGAAACTGATTGAAGTAGCAGTTAAAAGTGTTTCCCCCCAAAATTCAGAACCAGATATGTTTACTGTTGGATTTTTCCATTTAAAGACAATCTAATGCCCACATGCCTCAAATATTTCATGAAATAAAGAGAAAAGGGGTACTTACAAATTCATTCTACAAGGACATCAAAACTGACATTAAAACTGGACGAGGACACAACAACAATAACAAAATGCTAAATACCAACACCTTTTATGAACAAAGATACAAAAATCCTTCAAAAAATACAAATGAATTCAACATCACATTGTAAGAGCTTACATCATAATCAAGTTAGTTTCATTCCAGGGATACAAGGATGACTCAGCATATGCAAATAAATAAATGGAATATACCACATACGTGATGCTATTGAAATATACATGAATGTTTAAATAAAAGTATTTGTCACACTAACCACATAAGACCTAGAGATGAATCCAAAATATTTTCAGTGCTGATAAACAAATTCAGCAAAGTAGCAGGATATAAAATCAACATTAAAAATCAATAACTTTTTTATACACCAATAAGGACTAGCTGAGAAAGAAACCCAGAAAATAATTGTATTCAAAATAGCTGTGAAAAGAAAAATGCCTAGGAATCAACCTAGCTGAGGAAATGAAAGAATTCTACAATGAAAATTCCAGAACACTGAAGAAAGAAGTTGAAGAAGACACTGGGAGATGGAAAGACCTCCCATGTTCATGGATTAGCAGAATTAACAACGTTAACATGGTCCTGTTACCAAAAACTTTCTACAGATTCATTGCCTTCCTCATTAAAATACCAACAGTCTCCACACAACTAGGACAAACAATTCTAAAATGTATAGGAAGCACAAAAGACCTAGAATAGCCAAAGCAATCCTAAGCGAAAGGAAAATGGCTGGAGACACAATAGTTGATTTCAGAACATACTAAAAATTTATAGTAATAAAAGGCATAGTATTGACACAAAAATAGACACAGACCAATGGAGCGGAACAGAGGCCACTGAAATGAATCTATGCAACTATGACCATCTGAGTATGGACAAAGCAGCCAAAAATACACACTACAGAAAAGACAGTCACTGTGTCCAATGGTCTGGAGAAATGGGATTTACACTTACAGAAGGTTGAAACCAGATCCTTATTAGTCACCCTGCACCAGAAAATCAATCTGAGGTGGACAAAAGAACTAGGTAGAAGATCTGACGCTTTGGCGGTAGCCTGACCGATGGATGGGCTCACGATCACACTAACCTCTCCACGGGGAAGAAGATTGCTGGGAGATACTTGCAAGCCAGGACTTCAGATAAACTGAAAGCTGGAAAGCACTGTATAGACAACAACTGAAGGCCTTTGAGAATTTGAAAACAAATGTGTCACTCTGATTAGGGACTGATGGGACTGCAGCCCAGAGCAGCATCTTGGGAGCCCTCGCTCCCAGACTCTGGATGTGGTGGAGTAACTAGTGGTCTTGTACCACCCAGCTGCACTTGAATCAGTGTGGTTCTGGGTACTGAAGGCCTACCTGAGCATTGTTGCCAACAGCATAAAACCAACTGGAGTGGGGTGTGCTGTTGATTCTCCTGGGGAAGCTTGTCACCCTGGTTTTCCTGATACGATCTTCGCTGTTCTTATCATTAGAGATCAGGTCCTCACTGCCACTGAGGACAGCTGCGGTTCTTTTGAGGGTGCTGTGGTCCTTACTGTGAGCATCGCTTCCTAGCGCCACTGCACATTCCTCAGTGTGCTAGTACAGATCTTCGTCACTGTGGTACAGACTTTCTGGCTCCCACCGCTGACCTTTAGGCCTTCCTAGTGCAGATCCTTAATACAGACTTGTATGAGACATTGTTAGGGGCTCTAGGCCTCCAACTGGACTAGTGCTGGACATTGCTGTGGGATCCAGGCCTTCAGTTGGATTCTTTGGGTCTCTAGTGCAAGGACAGATGTGCCTCACTCTTTTACATTTGACTCTTGGGATGAATATTGTAAAGTAATCCTCTAAACTGTGTGTCCCGTATTAAATATAGTCCTTTGTAAATACTGACTATAACATTGGAGAAAGGATAAACTGACCCAGAAATAATCAGGCCCTCCTTCATCCCCCCACACAGGAGGGCTATGCCAATAGGACACCTTGCATGCTGCCCGTGCCTGTGTTAGGGCTCCGTAGGGAAGACTCAGCATTCCCCACAGGGGAGTGCTGAGAGCAGGGAGCCCTGGGATGTTATCAAGTTCACAGGTTAGACACGGACACTCTCAGCACAGCAAGCCAAAAAGACTGGGCGGAAGGACAGAGAGTGGTAGCCAGGTCAGAGGGTAAATAGCAGTTCACTAAGTGAAAGACTTGTGGAAGGAGAACAGACAACCATGGGATTTGCCCTGCAATGGAAAGAGCCGGAGTGGAAGCTGCCTGGTGACCTCGATGGAGAACCTGGTGCTGGGCCGATTATATCGCACTTTCCCTCCTGAAATCAACAGAAGCAGTGGAAACCTGGGACAGAGGCACAGACCTGTAATTAGCCACACCCCGAGTACTACATGCAACCAGGGGCCTGCGCCAGAAAGACACTGGATCAGTGGGCCTCCTTGCTCAGCGGTGGATTAACCCACCCAGGTGGGGCACTTGGAGCCCTGCAACTGAACTCAGATTGCAGAGTAAGTGGGACGGTGAGGAAACTGGTTTTATGTTCTTGCAAATGTGAAAGGGTGTGTGTGTGTGTGTGTGTGGTTACTTCACTTCTGTTTTTCATTATACATTTCTTAAATTGTGTTTTATTATTTTTCTTTCTTCTCTTTTTCCTTTTATTTTCCTTTTCTTTTCTCACTTTTTCTTACTCCCTTGTCTGCCCTGTCTTCCTTTATATTTCTCACTTAGCATAAATATAATAGGTGCCTGACAAAAAAGAATAAGACTTAACTGGTTTTTTAAATAGTACTTTTCAAAGGCACATCTGGGTAACCCTTACCAAAATTTTGTGTAGAACATCCAAACATAAACTACCAACATATTACCAGCTATGACACCCTCACAGTCTCTGTCAGTCTCTAATTATCTTCCTTCTCTTCACATTGCTTCTTCCGCTCCACACTTCTCTTGAACACTGTCAATACTAGCCTTTTATTATCTCTATAAAGATAATTTCAGTAGAGACTTACACTGGCTATTCATATTTCTCGTCTCTTCTCTTCTTTCTGACTTACCACCTTCCTTTTCTTCTGCTTTTCCTTTTTTCTCCTGCTCCCTCCATATCCCAGTCTGTAAGGGACATTGATAAAAGTGGAAACTGTTAAAACAAGCTTTAATGTACATGATTGTTATATTGTTGTGTCTTAGTTACTTCTCTCCTTGCTGATACATAATACCTGACACCCATAATGAAAGGAGGAAAAGTTTATTTCACCTCAGAGTTTGTAGAGGTTTTAGTCCATAGTCCACCGGCTCAAAGGTAAGCATGGCAGAGAGGCTCAGTAAGGGAGAAATGATTCATGGGAAGGCAGGCAGAAGTAGCAGTAGCAAGAAACCTTCAACCTGCCTCCCATCTTTCCCTTTTATCCCATCCAGACTATAAGCCTTTTGATTGGTGCCATCCACACTTAGGGATGTTCATTCACACACAGAATTGTGATACTTCCACTGACTGGACTAATTCAGTACCACACATCCTTAATCTCAGTATCTAGATTCAAGCCATAACAGATTAGGTCTGATGACACTTTTATAACCTGTGAGAATTCACCCCTTCAAGTACAGTGACTGGGTCCAGCCCTATTAAACTGTGTAGGTTAAGGAGATAATACCAAGAAGCAAAAAAATGTCAGTAAAAGATCACTGGAAAAAAGATATTAGCTAAAGGTATCTTGACACAAACCACAGACTCCTCCGATTCTAATTTATCCCCAACCCTCAGCACAAAGAAACAAAGAGGAAAAAGAAGGAAAATGAGAGGAGGAGGAAGAAGACAAAGTATGAGAAAAAAAAAGGCTACAAAAAAAGACTCCCAAAACTCACAGCTTCTCAAAACCAGATATGAGGGGCACTGATGGAGATCAAATTAAATACCAAACAATTAAATTACATGAAATAATCAAAGAAGAAACTCATCAAGCACCAAGAAGATATAACTAAACATATAGTGGACTTATTAACAAATTGTTCACTAAGCTTAAAGAAGATTCAAAGAAAAATTTTGAGATCTAACCAAAAGGATTCAAAACACGAATGACAAATTTAGCAGAAAATTACAGACCACAAAAGATGCCAACAGAAACCTGGGAAATAAAGAGAGAGATTTATTGAAATCATGGGCAGCAGAAGTGACCATATGACAAGAAAATATCAGAACTCAAAGATAGGTCTGAAGCATGTGACTGTATATTCAGAGATATCTTATGAAGAACAGGACAGTAAGGTAAATTGATCCAATGTTTACTAGATGATACAAAGAAGGAAAAAGACTAATTCAAATCAGAAAAAAATCAGAAGACAGCATGCATGGGATTTAAAAAATATGCTAACAGAAATCATTAGCAGAAAACTTTCCAAGTATAGATGAAGAATTCAATAAGCAGGTAAACTATATGTAGAGCCCCAAATAGACACGACCAGAGATCTTCTCCATGACACATCATAGACAAAATCCCACAACTCCAACACAAGGGCAGAATCTTGAAATTTGTTAGGAAACCCCCCAAAGCAACAAATAACTTAAAAATGCAAATGCATTAGAATTATGGCAGATTTCTCCATGAAAATAACTTCAATTCCCCCATCCAAAGACACAGACTGACAGAGTGGATCAAAAAGGAAAACCTAACTGTATACTGCATACAAGAGACACATTTAATCCAAAGAGAAATTCATGGATAAAAAATGAAATGATGGAAAACAATATTCTGTATACTAGTCTAAGCTAATAAGAGTAGCTATTCTGTTTTCACACAGAGTGGATTTCTAGACAAAACTGATCAAAAGAGGTACAGAACATCACTACATATTAGTTAAGGGAAAAATTAGAAAGAAAGAGCTAACAGTTGTAAATATATAAACACTAAATATTTGAGTATCCAATTTCATAAGACAAAAACTACTGAACCTAAAAGATCAATAAACACCACTACTGGGTGATCTAAACACCCTACTTTCCCAAATAAATGGAGCAATTAGAAAAAAAGTCAGTGAAGAAAGAGTTGAATCCTACCTTTGAACAAATAAACTTAAGTAGGCAGAGTGTTCCACCCTACTATAAAAACATACACATTATTCTCAGAAGCACATAGAACTTTCCCCAAAATAGATCACATACTAGCCCATAAAACTTGCTTAATAAATACAAAAGAATCAAAATTATCCCTTATATATTATTAGTTCATAGGCACTGAAACTAGAAATCAATGGCAAAAGAAACAACAGAAATTTTGCAAACACTCAGAGATTAAGTAACACATGCTTGAATAATCAATGTATCACAGAAAAAAATCAAGAAATTGAATGCCTGATTTAGAAAAATAAAACAATCTCAAATAAGCAGCCTAATGTTACACCTTAAGATCTTAGTAAAATAAGAAGTGTCCAAACTTGAAACTAGCACAACAAAGGAAACTATTAAGATTAGAGCTAAAGTTAGTGCAATTAAGACAAAAAATACAAAAAAATAAATTAGTCAAAGATTTGCTTAAAGTGGCAACCTAAAAAATAGGATAAAGTCTTTGCCAACTGCTTTTCTGACAGAAGATTATTATTTGGAGTACATAAGAACTAAAACAAAAGTGTTAGCACCAAAATATTAAATAGCCCTATCAACAAGTGAGCAAATAAACTGAACAATAAATATATCAAAAGTGATCAATGTCTTTTACCCATTAAGGGAAATGAAAATCAAAAGTACACCTAGATTCCTTCTCATCCCAATCAAATGGCTGACACCAAAAATACAGAAAACAGTAAATGCTGACCAGAATGTGGGGCAAAAGGAACTCTTCTACACTTCTGGTGGGAAAGTAAATTAGTACAGCTACTATGGAAAATTAGTAAAAATATAAAAAGACAGAAAAATAGAGCACTTGATCTAGATATACCACTCCTTGGCATATACCCCAACGAATTAAAGTCAGAGTACTGTAGGAATACCTGCATGCCTGTGCTTACTGGGTCACAGTTCACAACAGCCAAGGCGTGGAACCAGCCTAGGTATCCATGAGTGAGTGAAGAGGTAAAGGAAATGTGGTGCATACCATAATAGAGAATTATTCAACTGGAAAGAAGAATAAACTTTTGTCATCTGCTCCAAGTTGAGCAAAATATAGTAAGAAAGGCAAACATCACAGGTTCTTGCTAATATATGTAATCAAAAAAAGATTACAGGAAATTAGAAAGGAGACTATAATTAGACAACGGGAAAAGAGTAAAAGGGAAGTGAGGTGGTTATAGGCGATAAATACAGTAAAAATTCATCTACACTTAGACTTCCAATATTTTGTAAAATTAATAGACACTAACTGTAAAAGGAAAAAAGAGTCAAAAGAATCAATGTAGAGACAAAAAATTTGTTATCTTAGGGTAAAGCCAGGTGTGATTTTTTTTCCTGTTAATATCGGACTAAGTTGATATTACCTGGGGAATCCTTACTTCTGGAAACTAGGGAGAAGCACAATCAGTAACACATTCCATTTTTTACCATCTCTGTTACATGTGAGCACAATGGCTTTTTAATTGATCATGTCCATTTTTCTAACTTCTGTGAGAAAGGTCCAAGGGAGATAAGGCATAGTGAAGTGAAGTCATTTGCTCTTAGTGGCATGAGTTAATGGCCAGGGTAGTAATGTTACTTGAGAGACTATATCCATTAGGACAGTATTCCCTGAGTCTCAGAACTGATGATCTATGGTCTCATTAAAGCAAAAGTATTATGCTTCTAGACAAAAAGCTGGCCACTGGATTTCCTAGTATCTTACATATTATTGTAACATTTTAATTTTATCCCTATTATTGAGAAATCCATTCTTTGTATGTAATACCAAGTGTTTGAATCCTGAAAGCTAGTCCCAAAGAACTTTTGATGCAACTGGATTTGATATTGTTGTCACTGGATAGGCTTCTGTTCATTTCATCTCTGAAATCTAATGGTCTAATCTAATAAAATTATGAGTCTAAACTGCTCAACACTTAATCAGCTTAGTCTAAGAGAATTAAATCAAAGCCCTAGGTGTGCACATTTCATTGCCCAGATGAAATCTCACCCTGGCAGACAATATTATTATTTGGTTACTTATTATTTGGGAGGCTGAAATGTTGGGAGGGGATTCCATGAATTTTAAAAGATATGTGAGGAGCTTTGTTGGGTGCAGGCAGCTCTGTGAATTACCAGTGAGGCATCATGTAAGGAGCAGGGCTTTGTGCTACAGACAGATCTGAGATCCCACTCAACTCTACCACTCATTAATGAGATTCTGAGTATCATATTCATTGTCAACTGAACTGAATTGAATTGAATCAAATTGGAATAACAGAACATTGTGAAATTATTGTAACAATTCATGGAGATTATACACACACAAACACACATATGTGTATTCTTGCAAAGTGTTTGAATATATGCTTACGTGTGTGTGCATTCTAAAAATATCTGCCACAAAAGTGCAGGCTGTTTTTGTTATTAGTATGACATTACTGCATTAATTATTACATATATTAAAGTATTATATGTATTTATGATGATTAGATATGCAAATAATTTATTATTTATCTTATTATGAAATTGCATATATAGTGATTACTTATTTTAAAAACCCAGCAGAAGGTCCAAAGAATGCAGAAAAGCCTCCTGGCCCAGTGCGGGGTTCCACTTGCTCTGCCTGAGTCCTGACAGACTTCAGAATGCAAGAGATCAATGTGATGCACCCCCTTTCTTAGAGATTCAATGCAGAGAATATGGTCATAGTGATGATCTGAAATAGAAATAGTGCAGAATTAAGAATGTATTTGAGTCTCTTTTCAGTTACAAAGAGCTTCTTTCTATCTTTTTTGTTTTCATCTATGATCTACATAGAAGAGTCAGACTCTTGGATTTGCATCCATGTGTATATCTGGGGCTGTAGGCAAATACTTCACAAATCTTATCTCCACTTATGACCCAGGATAATAATGGCTAAGACCCACTGAGCTCTCCCCATACCTCTGGAAACATTCTAAGGACTTTGTATATATTGTCTAATTTAATAAAAACACCTTCATAAAGTGTTGTTACCACTTGTTTTCATAAATGGTAACCAAGGTTTGAACCTTAGGGTGAAGGTCTACCCAATATTACCCAGCAATTAATTACAAAAGCAAAAACTTGAGTCCAAGTTCTTTTGATTCAGACACCCACAAACACTATGAAACCTACATTGATGTGTTACACCTTCCATTCAAAATCAATATCTCATCTAAGTTGACAAATTCTTATTCTGACTTTTCTCATTTTAAGCTTGTTATTGCTGGTGCTCAAATTTTTCTGGAATGTTCGGTTCAGTGAACAGGTAGCAACATTGCCTTATGGTACTATTTGTAACGTAACACTCTGTAGAATAGATTCAATAGAAATGTCATTGTATTTGAGCATTACATTTTTATGTTAATGATAATAAATATTTCTTTTCCATCCTTCAAAAAGATTCAAACCTATTGGACATTTTTTCTCTATTACTGGGCATAGTCAACATAATTTTGTGGATTTAGTATGGTATACCTTTGTCCTATTCTTAATATATGTTAGTAACAGTACTTACTGAGCTATTTTGCGACCCAGTTTTGCACGTGTTCATCCACTTGGCTGAAACACCAATAGTAGCCATTGGGGATTCTAAATGATGGATTAAAATAATCTAATCAGTTGTCTGGGCTGTTTTCCCATGAAGAACAGGTGTTGCAAAGCAGTTGAGTCTCTGTCTCTCTCCCTAAAATACAAGAGAGGAAATAGTGAGTTTGTAAATAGACATGTAAAGTGCCCTATATGTGACACCGGATGTAGCCAGACATAGTGCAAGGCTCCAAGTGCAAGGCCCTTTCCCCAAACATGGTAGGTTTGTCTTCACTGTTTTTACTTTTCTTACTTACTTTTTTTCTGATAATAAAAATAACATATATTATTTCTACTTTTAAAAAATAAGAGAACAAATTTTTAAAAATCCTATAACCAACCCAAAGAGATAATAGCTATTAATACTTTGGTGCATATCCATATGCATATG
The DNA here is from genome assembly GCA_004027295.1 of Dolichotis patagonum. Taxonomy (NCBI): domain Eukaryota; kingdom Metazoa; phylum Chordata; class Mammalia; order Rodentia; family Caviidae; genus Dolichotis; species Dolichotis patagonum. The sequence continues at coordinate 13,197 of PVJX010031777.1, forward strand.
TGTGTATGTGTACATATTTTCTAAAAATATATGAGTATGTAGCTATATGTTGTTTCATAACTCTGCTAACTTCTTATTGCTGCCATAACAAATTATTACAAATGTAGTGCCTTACAAGCACATGCATTTTTTATGTGACAATTCTTTAAGCCAGGAGGTGTATATCTTGCAGGGTTAAGATAAAGGTGTCCGTGACATTCCTTTGAAAGCAGGAGAGAGTCTATTTTCTTGCCCATTCATGTTGCTATCAGAATTTAGTTTTCCTAGTGGTCCCAACTTGAAGTTCTTATTTCTTGTTAGCTGTACGCTGAGGACAATTTCTAGTTCCCAGATCTGCTCACACTCTTCAGCTTGTGGTTCCAGACCACATCTCCAAAGCCAGTGATGATGGGCATTGTCATTCTCATCCATATTTCTCACTATACCTGGAAGCATATCTTAGTTTTAGGATTCATGTGACTAGATTGGACCCACCTAGATTACCTAAGCTGTGTTTCCCATTTCACCATTCACACCCGCAATCACATCAGCGAAGTTCTCTTTGCCATGTAAGCAACATAGTCGTGGGTTCTAGCATCAGGAACATGGGTATTCCTTGTGGGAGTGTATGATTCTGGCTACCAAAGTAACCTTGTTTCTACCAATTTAAGGGGTTCTCAGTCATTAGTACGTGTTAGATTCACTTGAGGAAGAGGCTGCAGATTGCAGATGGGGCCAAAGAATCCTGCTTTCACCAAGTTCTCCCCATTATTCCTGGGCAGGTGCTTCATCAGTCACCTTAGAAAGGCAGTCACGACATCAACCAACTTTCTAGAATATGCATTTTAATGACTGAACAGCGCACAACTGTGGACCACCTAGATGACTGTTCTTGAATAAAGAGCAGTTACCTCCATTTTGGCTAAACCTGGCTCTATCTTCATGTACTGATATGTAGAGAGCTGGCTAAGCCATTTCCTTTTCCTGTCAATTGGCTCCAAGTAATGCAAATAGGGCTGGCTGAGATGTTGATGTATAATCTCTGAACTAGACAACAGTTGCTATTTCTCCACTCCATGACTTCCATCAAAGCATGCTTGAGCCAAGCAGGTTGTAGAACCACTGCTCCAGGGTTGTCAGCTGGATTTGGGCCACGAGAAAAGAGGCCATGATTTTCCAGGGCAGAACAGTTTGCACATCAGAACGGAAGCACCAACCTTCTAAACATTAAATGCTGCCTCAGCTGTGTTATGCAGATTGATCTTTCTGCATATCCTTCTCTCTGCGTATTGCAGAGGTGATTTAAGGCCTCCTAGTTAGCCCAGCTCACAGTGCTCATGTACCTCGCGCCACTCTCACGGTCACTCATCTTCAAGCCACTCCCTTCCTCATGAATTAATAAAATCCAGGTTAGGTCCTGGGTTGAGGCTTTTGTTCCTTTGAACTTTCATTCTGGCTGTGTTTAGGATCCCTTACCTCTCAGTAAGTATAAATACGTCTTAGTGTCTTTATCCTCGCCGTGGGTTGCACTGGAAGTGGTAGATTGAGATTAACTTGCTAGAATTCCAATAATGTTTCCATGGGATTGCAAATATAAATTTCTCAGACAGCAATGAGGATGGGAAAGAAATCTGTAGAACTATCATTTTTTAAACATTGTTTTAATAATTAGATGTTTATAGTACCCCTGATTATTTCCTGACCTTGCCTTCCTTTAAATTAAAACCAAGACTTTCACATTTATGAGCAATCTTGCACTTGGCTGTGTAACATTTTGCTTCGCAGTTGAGGTTTTTTTCATTTACTGGAGTGCAGAGGAGCCCTTGTGCTTCTGTCCCTCACGCCAGAAGAGGCTGACTGCATATTGACCACCTACCTGTCACGGTGACTGGCAGCGTTCCTCTTCTGCAGCCTGTTTGACCATTGCGTTTGCATTGCTAGAAGCTGAACTGATCCTGAGGGTGGCAGAGTACATTCTGTCAGGTTCGTAACCTCCTGGGTTCACCATTTCAACGTGAACTAGAAACTTTGATGTTGAAGTTAATTTACTCTTAAAATACAGTAAAAGGGCTCTGTTTCTAAGAAAAAAAAACACTGAGAAAGCTTTGCAAATGGCTTCCAAATGCATCATAGTCTACGGCACAAAACAGCAGTGACTTAAGGAGAAAGGAATAGTGACAGCAGCATCTTCTGCAAGTTACGAAGTTCTGAAATTGGAAAAGTATTTGCTAAACAAGAGCTGTCATTTTCTTATATTTGAGGTTTGAAAAATAATTACAAACTATACGAGAAATGTAATTACACCAGCCAAATATGTTCAAAAACCTAAGTTTGCCAAACCGTATTATGCACCTTTCGTAGGATTCATTTACACATCTTTAAGAAAGATCTGAGCATTTTTATCATAAAGACTTGTTTGTTCAATATTTAAAATCCCAGAAAAATTTGGTGATGTTGGAATCTTACAAAATTAAAGTTCATGAAGTTTTAAAAGTCAATACTTTATAATGAAATACTTTGTGTGCTTTCTTTATTTTGCTACAGATTGAGATTTTAATTTCTTAGACAGCAACTGAAAGCATGAAATGAAACACAACCCAGACAGTTTACATTTTATGGAGCAAAGAATCTATTTACAGGTGCAATCAGCGATCAGCTACTGTGAAATTAGGGACTGGCATAAGATACAGAGGCCGAACAGGACTGACAAGTCGAGTGACAAGTCAAGAGGGCCAGACACTCCAAAATATTTTATTTTCTCACCAGATGTTTAAAAAAGTCTCTAGAAATTAATAGCTCAGTGTCTAAAGGAAACTTGGTATCTTTTCTTCACTCTAAATAAATTATCCTAGGGCTGCATCTGTCCACAGAGAAAGAGATCAGAAGCCTATATATGTGCATTTGTGGGCTGTGGTGAAGCAAACAGACATTCTGCATAGAAGGAATCTCCCTGCAAGATGAGCTCCTGATGGTGCTTTTAGCACCTTAAAAGTGCATTTAAAACAAACTCTGGAATTTGGTAATAAATCCTTTCATCTTGCTCTGCTCTGGAGAAACACTAAATGGAAGGGTAGAGCTGCTAAAAGCTGGTGGGAGAGGGGGAGAGAAGAAGAATGCTAGTGAGGTCCGAGTGCGAGAACAACTCCTGCCTCATTAAAAAAAATGCAGTCACAGCTATGCCAAGTGTTGGCGCATCTATGGAGCCGCCAGAACTGTCAGTGAGCAAGTGAACTAGCACAGCCACTCTGAAAAACAGTTTGGTAGTTTCTTATGAAATCAAACACACATTTATCAGATGACCCAGCAGTATGACTCCTGGGCATTTGCAAGAGAAACAAAACTGTATTAAAATATTTACATGAGACTGTTCACAGCAGCTTTATTCACAATAGCCCCACATTGGAAACAACCCCAACATTCATCGATAGGTGAATGAATGTTTTTAGCTGCAGTATACCTGCATAGTAGGACAATGGTTGACAGTGAAAAAGAAATGGGCTATTTATACACACAAGGGAAGAATCTCAGAAATATTGTGCTGAGCAAAAGAGGACAAAAATAAAAGACTACATATGGTGTTTCCATTGAAATGAAACTCAAGCAGAGATTAATCTACCCTATAATAGATGAGATAGTGGCTGCATGAGGCCAAGGGTGGGGGTGGGGCTTAAGTGGGAAGGGGCACAAATGAACCTGCTTGAATAATACAAAATTTCTACATCTGGATTTCTGCATTCATCAAAACTTGCCAAACTACACCACAGTGTGTCATTGTATGCGAAGTGTGTTTCAATAAAATTGATTTTTGAAATGTACTTAGAAGAATTACCAAAATGACGATAGCATGGTTCAGAACCACTTCACTACATTGCATGCACTTAAGGCAAGAAGCGAGAGTACTTCAGAGGGGCTGTGAAGCGCTGCGCGAGGCTAATTGCCCTACCAGTGAGTGAATGTTTAGACACTTAATTCCTGTAAGGCCATTCCCTCTGGTTGAAAAGGTCACACACACACACACACACACAGTTGTCAAGGGAGACACCAAAAGTAAGAAAGTCCTTGTCCTTATTTCGTGACTTTAAACCAGTGGTTTCATTTAGCTCATCTCTACTGGTTCTGTCAGTACCAGATATTCCGGGATGAAAACATGGCCCCGCCCCTCAAAGGCAAACAGTCTCACAAAAGACTCAGGAATCTTAGCAGGGACTCAACGCAGCAGCTTCGTGAACTGCTAGTAACAGTAACCGCAGTTCCCAGCGCATTCACTGTGCAGCAGGCGCGGAGCCTGTGATTGACATCCTCTCCTTTGACCCTCACAACAGCTCTGCTGGTGGGCACTGACGTCTCCCTTTCCCAGCACACCCACCTGGGGCTCTGAGACACTGACTTGCCCAGGTGTTTGACGTGAGTAGCAGGTGGACCCCAGCCCAACCATAGCATCCGTGATACTGACAGCGCTGCTTGGAGGCTCAAGACATGCACCAGCTTATCCAACCTACTCAGAGCTCCCTCAAGTTTCAAATCACCCAGAGAAGCTCAGATTTTGTCCTGAACAGGTAGCACTGCCATGTTCCCTTCTTCCAGATTCTCCCCTCTCTCTGTTCCGCAGGCCGTGCTCCCCACAGGAGTCCTGATGCTGACACCTGCCACCCAGGAGGGCTGCAGAACTGAATAATGCTCCTGGATTTGTGTCTCTCATCTTGTCCCTGATTAGTCCTAATTCTTCCTGGCAAGGCTCCTACTGGGCTATTTCAGGAAACAAAAATTTTATTAACATCCTTATTGATTTTCCCTCTCCTTTGCTTATTACTGAAAGGCTTTGCCCTCCCTCTCTTGCACAAACAGTATTGCAATTACTGGAAGCTCTGCTAGTCCCACAGCCTCCCTGGACTGGGGGGCCTCGGGACCCCTGGGAGTTGGTGAGGCCACCTTCCTCATGCAGGGGAGAGTGGCGGTGGATTGCTTCATTGTGGAGTGACCCTGGGGGTGTGCGACTTGGAGCTCTCAGTAGAAAAGCGCCAAGACTGTTTGTAGAGATTGCAGTGTCTGTTGGTTTCCTCAACCTTCTGTTAGATTTTCAGCTCAATAAGAAAGCAGATATAAAATAAATATAGCCTTTATTCCAAGGACGTGGAGAGAAGTCCATGACTATAGACAGCCTGGTATTCTCTGACCCGCACATGGCATAGGATACACATATAACCTTCAAGGGGTGGGGAGTGGTGCTTAGGGCAGGCATTGATGATGCCCAAGTTACTGACTGGGACCCCTTTTCACGCCACTGGGAAAGGAAGTTGTCACAGGGGAAGGAGGAGGTGACCTCAAGGTAAACGCGCTGTTTGGTCCTGCCTCAACTGTTGGGTCCCGCCTCCCACTGCAGCTTCTTTTAGGGCAAAACTCCTTCACTCTCCTGGGGCTGTGGACAGAGAATATTCCAGGAAAACCACCTAGCTTTGTTGCTAGCTCAGAAATGTTTGACTTTCCTGCAGGGACAAAAGAAGACATGAAGTTAACTTAAACAAATTAAAATGGGAAAATATTATTCCCGAGCCCCCCTGACGTGCTAGGTTCTGGGAGCCTGTGAGCCAGCAGCTGGGTCTCTGATCCAATGGATTTATAGTCTGGTGAGCAGCAAGAACAACAATGAAATAAAAATGCAAACTACTAAAATCATTACAAACTGTAGTAGGTGTGGTAGTTGCTAAGATGCAAAAAGACAGCCGGGCATTGTACCAGATCACACGTCACAAGCAGTATCACGAAACTGCCAAAACTTGAGAGGCGGACTTTCCTCTGGAGCACAGAGGGTCAGGATACCGTTCCAGGTGACCGCAGAGAGCCGAATGCAAGGCCAGGTTTGTGCACCTCCAAGGTCCGCTCTTTCCACGCTGCTGCATTCTAAGGCACGTGGAATCCCCCAAGGCCACAGTGGGTAGGCTTTACTCTCCAGGCAACAGTCAGCTCTTGGTGCAGCCCCCGTTTCTGTCCACAGGCCCCTGGCTTCAGGAAGGAGAAGAGCCTGTGGAGGGATAGGTCTTCGCGCCAGGAAGGTGAACTACTTGTTCACAATGCGCTCAAGTCCTGGTTCTGGGGTGACAACTCTGTCGAGGCGCCGTTGGCTGCAGGTGACCTGTAGGCTGCAGGGACTGCAGTTCTGAGCTCAGCACCAGGGACCGTCTGATTTCTGCCACCCCCTGTCCCTCACGCTGCCAAGCCTGCCTCATTCGCGTTTATAGTTATTAACCTCGCTCAGCTCTCTCCCCTTGTGGCATGCTGCCCCTGCCCTCCCAAGGTCAGCTGAGGGCTGCCAGCACCACAGGGGCCTCTCCAAATGCACGGCAGAGGGCAGCGCCTCAGTGGGGCTGGACCTCCAGGTTCTGGGGTCTCAGAACCACATCCGGGAAAGGAAAAGAGCCCAGAGGCCAGGGCATTGCCCACGTGCCAGGGCGAAGCCCACTTGTAACATGCGCACGCTCCTGCGGGGCCTCTCCTGCACATTCAGGGGAGCCAGGACAGAGGGGCCCCCGGGGCAGAGGGGCGTCGGCTTGGTGAATGTCAGCCTTTGTCCCACGAACAGGGATGTGCTTTGCCTACCAGCCCACTTCTGTGACAACCAACACAACTCGTGACACTGGCTTTCTCTTTTCCTCTTTTTCATTTTATGAAAAAATAAAACAAAATTTCCTAACAAAACAATAGGAGAATACTTGGTTGGCTCTAGTTTCATCCAATATACTCGCAGATCCATGTGGGGCCTCCACACGGGTCACAGTATGAGCTCGCAAAGCAAACAAAGTGAAGCCCTGAGCTTCTGTGGCAAAATCCATTCCCATCTCCAGCGCCAGGGGAGAAAACTGTACCCAGTTATTGCCAAATAGGTTTGCAGCACATTTCACATTTTCCATGTTCAGTCTCAGCCACTTCAGGATCAGTGTCCCCAGCCCTTGGCTTCTCCTGAGGGGATCCCTGGGCCCTGGTCTCGCAGGACAGCAGGGCAATGGGGTGAGGTGGTGGGTGGAGGCTCATCATGTCCCTCGACTGGCATCCCTGGGGCCAGGGCCCCTTGCCTAGGGTCTGGAAACTGGCCGTGCTCCATGAGCAGAGCCTGAGACTCTCATGCCTCATAAGAGGGTCTCGGGGAACAGCTTCTCCAATGTCGCATGACTTTGACAAAGGTTTGAATTCCAGGATCCATACCTGTCCCTTCCTGGATTTGGTCCTTCATTCTCTACCTGCCTAAAACCTGCCTCTTCCTCAGCTTTGTGCTGCAATGTTGTTTTCCTCTCAATATAAGCAAGAGGGTGACCCTCCTGAGAGCTGTGTGCTTTTCCTTCAGGGCTCTTACCAGCGCTGTAAATATGTACATACATGTGCTGTTCAGTCATCAAGGTCTGTCGCTCCCTGCTTCTCCACTCCGGCCATCAAAAGTCCCACAAAGGCACGAACTGTTGATGTCTGGTTTACTCCTAAACTGCAATGAATTGCACTCTCCTCCTTGATAATGCTTGGTAAATAGAAGCCTGTTCTCTCTCTCTCTCTCTCTCCAGTGACTGGACAAAACTCGAGGCCCAATATGTCCAAGTGGCTTTCCCAAGGTCTGACAGCTAATAAGTGGAATCCTAGAACTCCCACCCCAACCTCTGCCCTGTCCACTGTTGCCATTGACAGGGAGTTAAAAATCCAGCTAATACTTCTGGGAATCTAAAGACCTGTTTTATTCAGGAAATGGTGAAGTATAAGACTGTAGTGTGAAAACGGGGTACCCAATAAAAAGT
>PVJX010031778.1:0-20945 GCA_004027295.1 Dolichotis patagonum
GCTGTGCCTGGCTCTTAATCTTATCTTATCTTTTCTTTTCTTTTTTTGTACCGGGAATTGAACTCAGGACCTCCTGTTTGCCAGGCAGGCACTGTGTCACTGAGCTACATCCGCAGTCCCTCTGACTTAATCTTCAAGGAAAGTTTGTCTCACTCTTCAGGTGCTCGGGAAACAGACTACCCTGCTGGAGAGGAGCTGTCCGAACCTGGCCAGGTGGACCAGGCGTCCCTGTGCGGGAGCGTGACCAGCAACAGCTCGGCGGAGACGGACAGCCTGCTGGGGGGCATCACAGTGGTCGGTTGCTCCACGGAAGGTGCCACAGGAGCGGCCACGTCCCCTAGTACCAACGGCACTTCTCCGGTGGCGGACAGGCCCCCAGGTACCCGAGTTCCCGCCTGCTCCCACGCACCGGGTGTGGACTTGCAGGGCCCGCACCACAGCAGGGGTTTCGCTGACGGTACGGGCACGGGGGCTCGTGCTCAGGGCACTTTGCACGCTTCATAGAAACAGAAGCGGAACCTAGTGAGGTAGACGACAGTGTTCCCACCGCTGAGGAAGCCACAGAAGCCACCGAGGGCAACGCAGGCTCCTCGGAAGATGCCGTGGACGTCTCCCAGCCTGGTGTGTACACTGAGCACGTCTTCACCGACCCTTTGGGGGTCCAGATCCCCGAAGACCTGTCCCCGGTCTATCAGTCAAGGTACATGTCCAGGTCACTGACGCAGGAGGGCGGGTCAGGTGCATAAGTAGACAAAGCCAGCATCAGCTCAAGGAACCAAAAGATGCCACTGAGCCTTGTCACTGGTGAGGGCCAGGGTGGCACTGCCTGTGTCTCACCTTCCTGCTCCTCCGCTCTAGGTGCTTTTCTTCCTCCGTGTCGTGTCTATTTCTTCTAATAGTAAAAAAGTAATAATAATCTTGACCATCTGCCTGGTCATTTTCTTCTCTTGTACAATTTTTTAAACAATGATGCTGTTGCCAGTCATGGTGGTGCAGACTTATAATCCCAGCACTGGGGAGGCTGAGGCAGGAGAGTGCCACAAGTTCAAGGCCAGCCTGGGCTACATAGTAAGACTCTTTCTCAAAAAAAACAGCAAACAAAACCTTACATTCTATTGATCATTCTTTGATCATTTTGTTTGTTCTTTGTTTCTTTTTTTTTTTTTGAGACAGAGTCTTGCTATGTAGCCCAAACTGACCTTGAGCTCATGGCAGTCCTCCTGCCTCAGCCTCCTGAGTGCTGCCGTGACTGGAGCACACCACCACATCCAGCGACTCTTTGCCATTTTAATCTCACCTCCACTCTCATGCCCACTCGTGACCAGAAACATTGGCTATTGTTTAAATTTGCCAAGGCTTGAGGTCCTCTCATGGACTTTAATAATGTTTTTGAATTTAGTTGCCATGTAACTATCTTATTAGAAAACAGTTTGGCTCTTTGATTTGTCTTCTTTGTATTGTCTTAGGTGAAGGTCTCTCTAAACTAGGTTCTTTCAGTGTAATATTCTTTCTCTTAGTGAATGGAGTCACTGGGAGTCTATTAACATCTAACTGCTAATTTAAGAATAATATGTTTCAATTTTGATGATGCAGTTATGTTTTAGTAAATTCACCCTGGCAGTCTAAAAGTTTTGTGACATATTTCAGTTTATTTGGGGGGAATTCTTTACATGTCACCCTTCGTGTGTGTGTGTGTGTGTGTGTGTGTGTGTGTGTGTGTGTGTGTAAATATTCAAGCATGTAGCACTGGCTTTCTGGAACCTTAGTATTTGCTTTTTGGTTTGGGGCTTTTTGATGCTTCTGGACTTGAAGGTCCAAGTTTCGGAAGCCGATCCTCTGCAGCGTCTCCCTGTGCCCCACCCTTGCAGCAATGACGCGGACGCGTGCCAGGACCCAATCTCAGCGGCGGCACTGCCAAGCGAGCCGGACCTGGCGCGGGAGGACGCGCAGAAGATGAGCAGCGTCCTGCCGACGATGTGGTTGGGCGCACAGAACGGCTGGTGGGTGCTGTGCTCCCCACAAAGGCGTCCGCAGCCCCGGAGTGGGGCAGGGCAGGGGAGCGGAGGACACACAAGTCCAAGGGATGACACGCACAGAAGTGGGCCCCAACACACAGACGTGTGTATGGGCACACAATTTCAAGTGTCGCTGCAGCTGCTTCATAAACTCGGTTATATTTGTTCTAGGCAGTAAACTATATTTCCTTTTGGTCATAGAAAGTTCTCCAGGGGCCAGGGATTTAGCTCAGTGGCACAAGTGCCTGCCTGCGTGCCAAACGCAGGTTCGTGATTTCGATCCCTGGTACCAAAAAGAAGGAAGTTCTCTGTAATGTTCTCAGAAGGGATGGGTGAGAGTTAACATCTGAACACGTCAGAGGCAGCAAACACGGGCCTCTGCACATCAGCGTGCATGTGGAGCTCAGATAGACTGGGGGGACACAGTGACCATCAGAGCCCTGGGCGAGGGGGCGGCTGCAGGGCTGTGGGCACCAGGCCCGGGCTCCTGCACTCACTGGCCTGTCCTGTCCACAGCCTGTACGTACACTCGTCGGTGGCGCAGTGGCGGAGGTGTCTGCATTCCATCAGACTCAAGGACTCCATCCTCAGCATCGTGTGAGTGCGGCCCTCCCGGCCTCTCCCTAAAGTGTGTTTCAGTGCAGAGAGTTTTAGACTGTTAACCTAAGATGCGTCTTATCACTGACTCAGTACCTGGGATTTCCAGTCCTGGTTTGGAGACGTTGAGTGAAGTTTTATGATAGAAAGTAAACTAGGAAAGTCCCTGGAGGGCACGTCTGCCAGCGCGACTCCTCCCCAGACTGTGGTTCTTTAGCACTGGGGGAGCAGCCGCTGCCTCTTACTGTTTGGGAATATTCTCCAGGGTCTGCTGGGGGTGAGGTGCCAGTCCCGTCCCGCGTGCTGCCGAGCAGAGGCCCCAGAGCTGCCGCGCGTGCGGAGGGTCGTGGCGTGAGCCCACGCAGGCTGCTCACTCAGGCACCTGTGACTGGCGCGCTCCTCCTCGCATCCCTGGCTCCCTGGCCCCTTCTGTGCCCACCCTCGGGTCCTGAAATCCCTCTCCTGTCTGCAGGCACGTGAAAGGGATCGTGTTGGTGGCCCTGGCCGACGGCACCCTCGCGATCTTCCACAGAGGAGTTGGTGAGTGGTGACGCACGGTGGCACCTGCATGGTGTTTTCAGCCGCTTATGGTTTACGGTGGTGCTTAGGAGGCGGAAGAAAACAGATGCAAACTGCCTGTTAGCAGAGCGGCCCCAGAACGTCAGCGCATAGGCACTCCGTGAGGCAGCAGCAGCAGCAGCCGAGGGAAGTGTGGTCACCAGGAGGAGCGACCTTCAGCATGGCCTGTACTCTCACACAATGTCTGATGGAGGTGTTTGTTTCGCATTCATACACTTCATTAGAAAACATGAGATTTTTTTCTGTTCTGTGTCTTAAAAATAATGTGCATCTACTGACATTTATAAAGGGGTTTTTGTTATTGTTTGCTTTGGTTGGGTTGGGTTTTTTGAGGCAGGTCTCACTCTATAGTTCATTCAGGATAGCCTTGAACTCATGATCTTCCTCCTGCCTCAGCCTCCCAAGTGCTGGGATTACAGGCATATGTCACCACATTCAGCCACATCTTGTTATTTATATTCCTCTTTAAAACCATCGTTTGGAGCCTGAGGCAGGAGGATCATGAGTTCCACTCCAGGCTGGACTACATAAAGAGTTGAAGGCTAGCCTGAGCTACGGAGATACCCTGGCTCAAAAAACTAAACAAAGGGCCAGGAGTTTAGCTTAGTGGCCTAAGCGCCTGCTTGGCAAACTCGATGTCGTGAGTTCGATCTCTGGCACCAAAAAAAAAAACAACAAAAATATTTGTTTCTATGCTCAAAGATGGAGGGGTGGTAGTATCAGAGAACCTACCTTGAGTGTAATAAATTAGGGAAATCCAGTACACATTACTTCATAACTCCTTACTACATGCATCAGCCAAAAATGGTTCATTTCCTCTTCACGAGAGTGATAGATTAGGGAAATACTAGAAAGACATAGAGAAACCGAATTTGAATTTTAGCAAGGCGTTTTCAGAAATCTTCCCCTTTGGGCTTGCCGATAGGGTGCAGGTGAATCCTAGACACCTTTGTAACTGACTGATAGAGAAATGCTGGCTAAGGATGCTGAGTCATCAAAGGGAGCGCGGGCTGGGCTTCGTTCTGTTCAGGCCCTTTACAGAATTTCTTGTATTTAATATTTGCAGGAACTTAAGAGGAATGTTCCTCACTTTATAGATGGGAAACTGAAGCATTTTAGTCAGCTCTTCAGGGCTCCTCAGCTACAAAATTAAAGAGCCTAGAAAAACGGGAATAAAAATGTTTTGATAAACCAGATCCAACTTTTTATTAACAAAAAGTGAGGATCAGTGTGGAGCGCTGCCTTTGGGTTCAGAGGAGCAGGCTGGGAGACGGAGCTGGACACTGAGAATTCCGTGGGGCGGACGGGACCTGGAAAGTGCTCATTAGCGCCTCAGAGCGAGCCGGGCAGCGGTGACCCGGACCGGGCTGGGCCGGGCCACAGGGTTAGGGAGAGCGCCCGCAGGCTGCGCAGGCCAGCTCGAGCCAGGGCTGCTGGGCCCTGGCAAGCAGAGGGCTTGCCGCCGCAGACCCGTTCCTCCTCACTGCACTGCACAGAACACAGACCTCTGTGGTTCTGTACGACCATCATGTCGGAGCTCAAAAGCGTTTGAATTTCAGCTTAGGGACTCAAACTGTGTGCACCATTCCTAAAGGGTTAGCAATGAGCCCCTCAACTTCTGCCCAAGAAAATACAGAAAATGTGAGGCATTGCCACCAGAGTAGCTTTCAGTTCTGGGAACCAGTGTAGTGCTGTGGGTAGAACTCAGCACCTGGCACCTAGGAGGCAGATATTCTGCCACTGAGCCACGCACCCGGCCTTAGGTCCATTCCAGTTTTATAACTGCTGTAAGTGGAATACTTGTCACAGTCCGTCTCATCTCTGCGCTCGAGAACATGTTGTAAGGGGACCCGAGTCCTGCGTGCGGGTTGGCTCAGGTGATCCTCGAGACCGCGTCCAGCTGTGCCGACGAGGGCGTTTCTCCTGTCTGCAGGCAGAGGTGCCTGGGCCTCCGGGGGCTCAGCAGGCGTTAACCGAGACCTGTGTCTTGTACAGATGGCCAGTGGGACCTGTCCAACTATCACCTCCTGGACCTGGGGCGGCCGCACCACTCCATCCGCTGCATGACCGTGGTGCACGACAAAGTGTGGTGTGGCTACAGGAATAAGATCTACGTGGTTCAGCCCAAGGCCATGAGAATAGAGGCAAGTCAGCCGCGTGCTGGGAGACCGCGAGGGCTGTTCTCCAGGGGCCTCTCCGCCTCTGTGCTTCAGGACACTGCAGGGGGCGCAGATGCTGTGGCTGGCTTGTGTGTCACCCCAGCTCTCCTGCTGCTGTTACTAGGAGGCTGGGAAGGTTTTGGTCATTTTTTCTGTTTCGGAGGGAGGACACTTGAATCTTCCTGTGTGTCTGTATGTCCTGTACATGTATATGTGTGTGTTTGTTGTTTTTTGAGACAGGGTCCCGCTGTAAAGTTCAGGCTGGCCTGGACTCACATGTATCCTCAGCCTCCCAAGCACTGACATTACAGGCATGTGTCACCAGGCCCCGCTTGGCGTTATGGTTTTTTTTGTTTTTTTTTTTTTTTTTTGGTACCAGGGATTGAACTCACGACTGCACATTTGCCAGGCAGATGCTTATGCCTCTGAGCTAAATCCCCGGCCTGGCGTTATGTTTTATTTGAATAGTTTTTTAAAAGTTTTTTGAGATAACTGAAGATTTAACCCAGGGCCTTATGTGTGCTAGGCAAACACCCAACCACTGAGCTACATCCCTAGCCCTTTTTGAAATTTGGAGCTGAGGGCGGTGACTCAACCTGTGGTCCCAGCACCTGGGAGGCTGAGGCACGAGGGTCACAGAAAGTTCAGGGCTACCCTGGGCTCCACAGTGACCAAAGACCAAAAAATAGAATAGAATAACATAAAATTTTGAGATAAGGTCTTGCTAAGTTGCCTCAGCTGCCCTCAAACTTATGATCCTCCAGCCTCAACCCCTCAATAGCTGAGATGACAGGCGTGCACAGCGTGCCTGGTGAACCCATCATTCTTGCTGTGTTATGTCAGGATTGCTTGGGAAGAGCATTCCCGAGCCTCCCACACCACCTTGTGCACACCCAGGCACACCCACACGTGTGTCACAAACTGAGAAGTAACACTGCAGTGAGAATTTGCCTTTGGGGGAGGGGGGTATTGGGGATTGAACTCATGACCTTATGCTGGTCAGGCAGGTGCTTACGCCACTGAGCTAAATCCCCAGCTTTCTGGAATTTGTTTAAAAACGGAACCTTAGTATTGCTTTTTTAAAGTTTTTGCCACACTGTATAAATTCATTGCAATTATTTAAGTAATGTACAGCAGGAAATTTTGGGGTAGAATTTCTCCTTTCCAACCCCAGGTCCCACCCCCTTTCTTAGAAGCCCCACAGGTAGCCACTGGGCATCCGTTTTCCGTGTCTGTTCCTTGCACAGTGGCGAGGGCACCTGTCTCTGTAGCTGCGATCAGACTTCATTTCTGGCTCTGCAGAGGCCCAGAATCCAAGCGCAGGCTTCTGGTGAGCACTGCACAGTGTGGACACTGCCTGCTGCCCAGGCCAGCACCACGTGGGCTCCTCTTGTTCATTTTACTTATTTTTCATCCCAGGATGAAGCAAATTGCATCTAGAAGAGGAATCTGATTAAGTGAATAGTCTGCTAGATTATGCAGATTGGCCTTGGTTTTGTTTTGTTTTGTTGCTTATTGTTTTGAGACAGGGTTCTGCTGTAGTTCAGGCTGGTCTTGAACTCACTATGTAGCCCAGCCTCAGACCTACAGTGATTTGCCTGCCTCAGCTCCCAAATGCTGGAGCTACTGGTGTCCTGCCACAGCCGGCTGGATTAGCAGTTTTTAAAATAATTCCCCGTGTACCGAAAGTGCCTTTGTGATGGGATGGTCTCTCCTAGAAATCCTTCGATGCACACCCCCGGAAGGAGAGCCAGGTGCGGCAGCTGGCCTGGGTGGGTGATGGTGTGTGGGTCTCCATCCGCCTGGACTCCACGCTGCGCCTCTATCACGCACACACTTACCAGCACCTGCAGGACGTGGACATCGAGCCTTATGTCAGCAAAATGTTAGGTGAGTTCCGCGCCACGTCCTCTTGGCAGTCATGGAGGATGTGGGGACACTTCGTGTCCATGGGGCCCCTGGCACATGCTGGGCCAGAACCGTCTGGCCCCTCAGCCCCTCTTCATTCGGAAGCACCATAAGTGGCCCAAGTAGGGCGTGGCCTCAGGAGTAGGAACTTTTCCTGGAAGGTGTCCAGCGGACACTGCAGGCTGCCTTGTGGTCCCAGATGGGCACTTGGGAATGCTTGGGATTCTCTGATTCATATCTTGTCCGTTGCCGGTACCTCTGTTAGTTCCAAAATCACCTTAACTCAGTGACTTCTTCATCTCTCCTCCAATGTCCCCAAGTCCAGGTCACTGCCCCCAACCACTGCCCCAACCTAACCGCTCCCCCTGCTTGCAGGCCAGCCAGCTCTGCTTGGTGACCGCTGTGCAGAAGTCACCTTGGTGCACTTTCCTCCAGCCTTTTAGGTGAGGTGACATCTGTCCCCTGATCAGGGCCCTCAGATGGTGGGGACCACACTCTACCCACTGACTCAGGGCCAGTGGGTCCTCCGTCTGGCAGGTTCTTGGTCTCTTTCCCAGAACTTTGGGTTGTGGCCTGTGTGCTGCACCCAGGACAGGCCTGCGTGTGGGTGCTCGAGAACTCTTCATTCTCAGGCTTCTCCTTACTGGACACACCAGCATCGTGTGATTCTTTTTTTTTTTTTTTTTTTTTTGTACCGGGGATCAAACTCACAACCTTGCCCTTGCCAGGCAGACACTTAGGCCACTGAGCTTAATCCCCAGCCCCATCATGTGATTCTTGCTGTGGTCTCTCCCCTCTAACTACAGGCCTGCCAAGGGCAGGCGCTACCTCACTCCTGTGGACTGCTGTCTTTTTTATTTTATTTTATTTTATTTTATTTTATTTTATTTTATTTTATTTTATTTTATTTTATTTTAAAGGGAATAAAACAAAACAGAACAATATTGGATTTCAAAAACAGGATAGAAGGAAATCCCCCATATTTGCTATATTGCTTATTGTTATCCTCTAAATAGATGCTCAGGCTACCCGCTTTAGGCCTGCAAAGTCAAACAGTGCAAGCATTAAGTTGTTTTTTGTTTCGCTTTTTTTTTTTTTTTTACTTCAGTTGCTGTGATCTCAGCCTGTGCTTCAGATGAGCCAGTTTCTTGGTGACAGAGTCCTCCTTGTCTCCCAGCCTGTGTGTGCGCTGGCTGGCTCACGGCAAGGCTGACAGGTGGCTTCTTGGTCCTCCTGGCCCACAACTGCCTCTGGCCCACGGGAGGGTGTGGATTGGCCCATTTCCTGCTGGAATGTTAGCGGCTCGTCCAGTGCTGTGTATTGCGAGGGCAGCTGTAGGGATTTCTTTCATGAAGAAAAGTTGAACCAGATCATCGTTTTGTTTTTAGACTTTTTGTGATAACTAGCAGCTGGATCCAGGGATCACTGGGCTATGTCCCCTACTCTTTTTATTTTATTTTTGGTGGGTGGGGGACAGTCTCTCACTAAGTTTCCAGGTTGGCTTCCTCCTCAGCCTCCTAGCTGGGCTTACAGGTGTGTGTCACCATGTCGGGCTGTGTCAGCAGTGTTTAACCTTTCTAGGGTCATTGCCCTAGAGAACCTGGCTGTAGCTGTGAACCCTGTACCTGGGATCAGGTGTGGGGAGATTAATACTGGAGCTGAGCTGTGCCGGAGGCCTGGAGTCCTGGTGTAGACTGGCTGGGAATTCAGGCCCCTGATTGCGGGGTCAGACCCCCAGTTCCCATAAGTCGAGCTTGCAGGCTGGTGCTGTTTGCCTAACTGAATTGTCTGTTTAATCATTCTGCCTCTGAAATCTCTGAAAATAAGGTCAATTATAAAAATTCTCTGGAGATACAGAAATACATCCATTCTCCCTAAATTGTTTATATTTGATACCCTAGTATTTTAAACTGCTGTAGAATCCAAATATATAAACAAAATATGTAAAGTTTTGTTAGCAAGGCTTATTTTTAACATTGATGTAAAGAAATTTAAGGCAAACCTGAAGTTTTTCCAGCTTACATATCCGGAGGACGTTTGATTTCCTAAGTGAAGTTTTTCCATTGGGTGTGTTTTGGTTCGGTTCGGTTTTGCAGACCCTGAGTTGAACCGTGTGTTGTATTTCCTGAGATGTTTCGTTTTCTGAGTGATTGCCTTCGGGCTGCCAGTGTAGTGCTGGCCACTCTGAGGGCTGCATTTTTCTGTTAACCCTGCCTTGTTGATAGAGGCTAAAGCCAAGTAACTGTTTGCTTTGAGGCACGTCTTCAGCAAACGCCTGTGTGTGGTTACTGCAGCTGCTCTGAGGGATTCGGAGCTGAGAACACTGTCGGCTCCAGGTTCTCAGTGAAACGTCCTTGTCTTCCACTGCAGGTACTGGGAAACTGGGCTTCTCCTTCGTGAGGATCACTGCGCTTATGGTGTCCTGCAATCGTTTATGGGTGGGGACAGGAAATGGTGTCATTATCTCCATCCCATTGACAGAAAGTAAGTACACTTGCGGGTTGCTGTCCCAGGACAACTAGGACAGTGCAGGAAGTAGTCATGGCCAGCAGAAGCAGGTGTTTAGGTGTCAGCATGTCTGCGGTGACTCAGAGAATCATGCTGGCCTCCCATTCCTCATGAAATTTATAAGCCACGTATCAGAACTGATGTTCATAATTAAAAGTTTTTCGTTGTAAGAGGCTTTTTTTCACTCAATTTAGGAATTATGGTCTGTTTTGCCTTTGAAATAAGAGTTGAAGCCCATTTTTCTTTCACTTTATTACACTAGCATCTCTAGATACTGTCACTCCCATTGTGTTTTTATTCTTGCTTTTGCAATAATAGAGGTTCGAACCCAGGGTCTGGCCCTGAGCTGCATCAGCATTCCCAGCCCTTTTCTTTGAGACAGGGTCTACTGGGTGCTGGGTTAACCCTAATTTTTTATATCCCCTCGACTGTAGTTTAGGATATCATATTTGTCTTCTTGGAGGTTCGAAAAGAAAATGTGGGAAAAGCTTTCCTTGTCGTAGAGACCAGCTACCTATTGTGTGTTTAAAAAGAATGTGATTTATTATTTTTGCAAACAAAATGTACCTTGTATGTTTCTCCATTGCATTCCCCCCCACCCCCTTTTTTTGTCTTTTTTGAGACAGGATCTCGCTATGCAGTTCAGGCTGACCTTGAGCTCACTTTGTAGCCCAGGCTGGTCTCGAGCTCACAACAATCCTCCTGCCTCAGCCTTCCGAGTGCTGGGATGACAGGCATGCACCACCATGCCCAGCATGATCTATTAAGTAAATGTTTTCGTGTTGTATTCATGGGCAGAGAATTATAAGTACAGATGTCAGAATCCCTCTGTCCTTTTTCAGGGAGAGGGGAAGGAGGACTGAAAGATATATCTGGGGTCTTAAGAACCCACATTCTTGGAGCCAGGTGTGGTGGTGCACAGCTGTCATCCCAGCACTTGGGAGGCTGAGGCAGGAGGATTGGCTGTGAGTTTGAGGCCAGCCAGGGCTATATAGCAAGTTCAAGACCAGCCTGAGTCACATAGTAAGACCGTGTCTCACAAAACTAAAAAAAGATCTGTGTGTTTAGACTTATTATGTCTTTTTTTTTTCTTTTTTTTTAGTTTTTTTTTTTTTTTTTTGAAAGAGAATAAAACAAAAGGGGGCAGTACAGAGCAGATCAGAAGAGGACAACATAGGCAACAGTACTTTACATTAAGTCAACTGGACATCAACAGTAGCTAACACCATATCTCTTACTCTGCTATAGTTGATAGACTTCTTATGTCTAAGAGATTCCAGCTTCCCTGGACTTCATTCCAGTTCTTTATAATAAAGTTGCATTTTTGGCATAGATACTAGGATTTCTTTAAAGAAAACACACACACACACACACTCACACACACATAAAAACAACAGGGAAAATGTAAGCAGTTAGGAATGCTCAATATCAAGTTCTTAAGATCTTGATTCAGATACATGAAAGTGGCTTTAAAATTAAGAGACCCAGATCATTGTAAACCAAATGGTCCTCAAACCTGGCTCCCTGTGGAGGTTTGGCAGGGACCCCTGGTGACTCGGGAGGCTGCTTGCGGGTGCTCATCTCCTCGCTGGGGCCAGGTGGGGAAGGAGGGGACGCTGGCGTCGGCCCTCAGTGCCACCCTCCACCGGTCGCACGCCTCCATGTCCCCTTCCTCCTCTCTCACTTCAGCCGTAATCCTCCACCAGGGACGTTTACTGGGGCTGAGGGGTAAGTCAGATCCTGGCCACCGTGAGGCTCCCCAGACCCCCTCGAATGTGCCTCGGTGTCCCCGCCCTGCAGTCCCTGCATCGCAGCTGGCGTTTTAACGTTTGTCACACGGCCACCAGCGCTCAGCAGCTTCGTCTGTTTATCGTCTCTGTTGCAGCTGAATTCACTCTCAGACTTCGTTTTCCTGCCAATAAAACCTGAAACGTCTCTGAAACTGTCATTAATCTACATCCTGTCCTCGAGTTACCATCACGTTTCTCTCCCCACATCCTGGGGAGTCGGGGTGCTTGTGAGTCTGGCCACCTGGGTCCCCAGCAGACACCCAGCTGGTGTGGCCGCAGACTGCCCTGTGTCTTGGTCGGGTTCCTTCAACACGGCCCTCCCGTCCACTTCCAGGGACACAGTCTTACCTCGGGGAGAAAAAATCAGACGGTAAACTGCAGAGAAAATACACCCATTTCTGTAGGCTGCACCATGGTTCACCAAAATGATTTCTAAAATTAATAGTTACGCTAGACTGGCAAAATCCCCTACTCCGCTGCCTAAGGTACTTAAAAATAACGAGCATGCCATCTCTTTTTCCAGCTTTGCCTTGAACTGGTGTCGCTGCCCTTGTTTCACCTCAACTGGCTGTAGCTTTTAGATAACACCCTAAGGATTAACCAGTAACCTCTTGGGTCATCACCGTCTTCGAGGGGGAAATATTTGGCTCTTGATTTTTCCGTTGCAGCAAATAAAACCTCAGGAGCACCAGGAAATCGTCCTGGAAGTGTCATCCGTGTCTATGGTGACGAAAACAGCGACAAAGTGACGCCAGGGACCTTCATTCCGTACTGCTCCATGGCACACGCGCAGCTCTGCTTCCACGGGCACCGGGACGCCGTGAAGTTCTTCGTGGCCGTCCCAGGTGAGTCGGGGTGCTCTGCGGGGACAGCGGTGTCCCTGGGCCTCCGGGGCGTCCCAGCGTTCCGGCCCCAGTTTCACACATGGAGCTGGGGTTAAGGTGCTGCGGGCACCTGGGGGAAGTTGTTTTGGAATCTGTTCCCAATTCCCGGAAGTGGGTTGCTGGATCCCTGGGGAGCTGGTGCACTTTGGGAAGGCGGCAGTGCTCCTTCAGCACGGCAGCCGCCGAGACGGTCTCGAGCTCCTGCAGGAAGTCACTGCAGAGACGCCTCAGTCACCCAGCCAAGACGTGGGAGCGGTGGCACATGCCAGTGCCTCAGGCGGCCAGGCCAGGCTGTGAGCAGTCCCTCTGCCTCTGCCGCTGCATTCCCACCGCCTGTGAGCACCCTCCCACCTTGTTGGTTGGACAGTCAGTGAAAACTTTCTATCCACTGAGTGTACAAAAGCAGTTTCATGGGCAACCGGTAAGCAGGGTTTAAAAAAAAAATTTCTCCAGAGAGGCAAGTTTAGGAGTTAGACAGAGCCAGCTGTAACTGCGTGATGTAGATCTCTCCATGGCAGCACCACACAGCACGTGACTAAGTGTGCATGGGACAGGACCACCACATGGATGCCCACCGGTCACTGGGCCTTGTTATCTAAGATTTCCAAATCTGGCTCCTATGACCCTCGTGTCATTATTTTCTTATGCAGAGCACCTCCGGGACTTTGGTCATACTTCAGAATGTATATGAACTTTTTTTGTTTTAACGCTCTGAAAAAAATTCAGAGGAAAACAGGCTTCCCCAGCCCCAGGGCTAAATAACAGTGGAGTCTGTTCCTGTGTAACACAGGGCAAGTGGTCACCCCGCAGAGCGGCGGCGGGGGCACGGACCTGGTGGCCGACAGAGCGGGGCCCTCGGCGCAGGAGCCTGGCAGCCAGGCGCCCTTGAAGTCCATGCTGGTCATCAGCGGCGGTGAGGGCTACATCGACTTCCGGATGGGTGAGTGCGAGTCACCCGGCTCCGCGAGAAGCCACTCTGAGAAGCCTCCTCAGTCCCCTTGACTTGGGAAAGCGTGTGTGCACGCGCATGTGCATTTCTTTGCACACAAAGTGTATTTGTTGGAAGTAGCACTAGGAATAACAGGAGGTGGCTGGTGGCTGAGTTTCACTTGAAAAGCTTAGGGCCAGGGATTTAGCTCAGTGGTTTAGCACCTCCAAAAATTTTTTTTAAAAAAGCACCCTGTCTGTCTTTGAACTAGAAACTATTGGGCCGGGGATTTGGCTCAGTGGTGTAAGCGCTTGCCTGGTGAGCTCGACGTTGAGTTCAATCCCTGGTACCAAAAATAAAAATAAAAATAATCAAAGAAAAGCTTAAAATTTGGTGTCAGAAGGTCTTGGGCGGCCAACCCCCCAGAGCTTCAGTTTTCTTGCCTGCAAAATGAAGAGATAAAAATACTTCATGAAGTGCAGAAGTGTAGTTGGTATCAGAAGTGATTTCATGTGTTCATTCCCTCACCTCGTAAACCGTGCAGCCTGCCCTGTGCCTGTCAGCCTGAAACCAATGCCAGGCCACCTCCCGCCACAGAACAGCTCAGGCTGGTCTTGAACTTGCAACAATCCTCCTGCCTCAGCCTCCAGATTGCTGGGATTACAGGTGTGCACCACTACACCCAGCTTGTAAATATGCTTTTTTAAAAAATTAAATTTGATCTTATTTTGTTTAATTTCTTCTTAATATTTTAACAATGAGAAACTGATCCCAACAATTCCCAGTTTTTAATGGTTTAACGTAAATTGTAGAATGTAGAATCTTCAGGACAGAACAACTCAAAAAGCAAGAGTCAGCAATCTCTTCTCTCAGTCAATTGGTCATTACCATTGTAACCTGTTAAATACACATGCCCAGCCTGAGCAGAGCCTGGGTTTGGTGCCCAGCACTGCCTGAAAAAGAGGAAAATTGGAGAAACACTGACTTTTTTTTTTACATTCTAACCACATGGTTATAGTTAGGTTTTAGGTGAGAAATTGATTTTCTCCTGAGCTGGCTTCTCTCTGTAGTTTGATGCCATGTGAAAACCGTCAGTACTTTTTGTTTTTTTTGGCCATCTGAAATTCAGGTGAAGCAAAATTCCCGTGGGTCACCAGATGTGGAGGCACATGCCTATAATCCCAGATCTCAGGAGGCTGAGGCAGGAGGATTGCTGTAAGTTTGAGGCCAGCCCTGGCTATGTAGTGAGGTCAAGGCCAGCCTGGACTACATAGTGAGACCCTGTCTCAAAAAAAAAAAAGAAAAAAACTTCTAAGGCATCAGTAGGATATCTTTGTCCTTTACCACGCGTGGCTTTCAGTTTTTGCAAAGAGGAATGTAGTGTAGGGTGACGAATCCGAGGTCCCTCAGGGAGACCTGAGCGTGTATGCGCTGTGTCCCAGAGCCCCGGCCCCCGAAACTGCCAGCTCTGAGCTCTCGGTGGTCAGTCTTTGTGCAGTCCTAGCTCTCGTGGACTTCATGCCTTGGTGTGGTGTGAACAAGATCGGTCCGTTTGGGATGGGCACAGAATTACATGGCTTCACCTTCTTAGCTTTCCACCTCTGCTGCCCCCGGCGCACACACCCCGAGCTGGCTTCCCGGGGCGCAGTGAGCACGGCCGTGAACCTCGGGGAAAGCGCCTTGGTGATGCGGTCTCCTGCCCCCACGTCTCCTCCCAGGCCCTGTCACGGCCAGCAGCCAGCAGTCCGCGTGCCCTAGCTCTGCATTTCCTGTCCTCAGCCTCACTCGGTCTCCCTGTTGCTCGCCAGGTGATGAGGGTGGAGAATCAGAGCTTCTCGGCGAGGACCTGGCCCTGGAGCCGGCTGTCACCAAAGCGGAGAGGAGCCACTTGATCGTGTGGCAAGTGATGTACGGCAGCGAGTGAGCGCGGAGCAGCTGGAGGCGGGCCGTCCTCTGCATGGTTCATGTTACCCCTCCCTCCTCCCATGCTCACTGTGTTGCACCACACGCGACGTGAGCGTTTCCTCCTGTGCACCCTGTCCCGGAGCCCGTCTGCCAGCGTGTCATACTGCACCAGTGTTCCAGGCAGTCTCCGGGTCTCAGGAGCCGGTCAGAGCATGCCAGTCGCTGCCGACTGGAGACTCAGAGCAGCCCAGGGGTGGCCACTGGCCACTGTCCGACACCACTCGCTTCGTTCGATGGGGTCACTTCTTAGCTGTCACTAATAATGGAGTTGATGGGAAATACTTGATACGTGGAACTGTCCCGCTGAGAACAGGAGCAGAGTTTTCCCCAGTGTATTGTAAAGTTGACACACTAATCTAATTGCAGATGGAGCATCAGGATTTATCTAACTGTCCCCAGAGGGCCAAGAGCTAACTGTAAATTAACTTTCACTTTCAAATCTGACAAATCTTGTTTATATGGTATATAAAACTTTGTTTTCAGCAGATTTGGGGGGGTTTTATATTAAAGAAATTAAGACTACACTATTTAAATAAAAATCTCCTCTTTTGTTTTATTAGAGCTCTAGGCCTACTTCTCTGAACATTCTGATTTTTGTCACTGGTTACACTCATTTCCATGCTGACATGTCTGACAGGCTTCTTATTTGTAAAGCTTAGGAGACATCTGAGAAACTGAGGAGACACTTACGCATCAGGAAGATTTTTTAAAGGAATTGTGTTTTGTGTACCTGGTTCCAGAGGACGGTGGTGGTTGGTTCATGTTTGGTTTTACTGCATGTGGAAACGGCACCTGTTTGCCCCATGTTCCCGGGCTGCGCAGAGCTGCTGGTGACAGCTGACACCGCAGCGGGGAAGGCTGTTTGCATTTGTTCTCCGTGACGCTAAGGCCACACGTAAGGTCAGGACTGGCACCACGTCTTCTTACACGGTGTCCTCGTAAAACCGATTGGAGTCTGGGTTTTACTGCTTTTCCTGTTCAGTGTGTTCTTTAGAACCGTGATGCTGTAGTTTTAACCCTCTCGAACTTCCTGAAAATGTGTGATGTACCATCCCCCCCCTTACTCGAAGCTAATTGTACCTTCGTGTGCTATTTTAAAAATACAAATCTATAGGAAGAAGGTCCCCCCAGTCATTGGACGGACCATGTCCAAGAAGAGAAAGCAAACACAGGTCCCTAACTGTCTGGACATTAAGTGCCAGGGTTTTTTTCCCCTGAACTGTTGTGCAAAAATATCTGTAAAATGTACACCCGCGACTTTTACGCGTGTGCATACTTAGGCTAGAGTTTAAAATTCGAGGGATTGGATAAGCCAGACAGGCCTTTAGGCCTCCTTGGCCACACGCGTCTGTAAGCACATTTGTGTACACAGCAGAATCCTGGCACCGTGGGTTTTGGGAGAGAGCCTTGAGCAGAAACTGTGTTTGGAGGATAATTGTTCTGCTTGAACTGCTAGTTACTTTTCTTCAGGCACAAAACTTAGGCCACTTTTCCATAGCTTAATTGCTATGTTTTTGTTTTGTTTTAAATCTGAGCCTTTTTTGGCAATACCTAACAAAAAGCATTATTAAACATTTGTTGGAAATGTATGAATTCCTAAGGAGATGCCAAAGTGTGTGGGGCTGTTGAGGAAGTGTCCCAGAGGCAGGACCCGCACGTGTGCTTGGCCAGGCACTGGGGAGTCGGCGCTTGAAGATGAAAGGTGTCCCCGTGTCACCATGGTGGTGATTGCATCACCTCGAGGACCACAGGTGTGCATCTTACCCACAGAGGTCGGTTATCCGTGGTCCCTCTTGTTCATTCAGGTTACCAGAGTGGACAAAGTGCCCGGACAACTTGTCTCGAAGGTTTGGGCATGTATTTGTAATTTCAGCTAAAATTTTTCTACAGGTTGCTTCCCTTCCTCTTTCCCCAATGACAGGTTTACATCCCCATGACACTGACTTTGGTCACAACGGTAACCTCTGCGAAAGATGGCAAATGTCAGCCACTCCCAAGCAGTGCGGATGTAAACCGCCCGTACCTAGCACCCCGGCTCGGTCTCCCGAGAAGGGAACCGGGACAAGAACGCCATTCCAGGCCTTTGAGCCTTTTCGTGAGGCCGTGACGTTTCCAGCCGTGTGCTGTTGCTGGTCTACAGAAGCGGCAGCACGTGGGCCGCAGCCTAATATCCACTGTCACATGCAGGTCAGCATCTCTGCAGAAAGGGAGAGTGTTTTAGGGACTCAGCTGAGTGTGTCTTTCTCACCCATGTGGATCTAAACTGCTCCAGTAGGAACGAATCTCTGAAATGCCTCAGCTTTTTGAGACTGTGAGACATTCTTAGCACAAAATATGCAGCACACGGCATTTCGAAAGATGAGCCGTGTCTGCACGGACGAGGTTCCAATCCGTCCTCTCCGCTGCCTCAGCGTTCGCCTCCTACAGAGCTCCCCCCACCCGGGAGGAGACCCCAGCGTCGCTGCCGTAGTACCCAGACAGCCGGACAAGCGGCTCATTGTGCGAGCCGTCCTCCAGAGCCAGGCCCTGCAGCCCTGTGGAACTGAGCGTGTCCTGTGTCACGACCACTACCAAAGGACCGAGCCGAGGAGGGGACGCCCCGGTCCCCTGCGTAACGTGGGCAGGGGAGAAAAACGCTTCTAACAGGGTTACCACGTTCTGTAACACTAAATGTCTTTTCTTTCTCTTAGCGGTTTTATTAATGCCTTTGTCCTGCGTTCCTCAGCATCGAATCTGTTTTAACCGTTCTGTTCTCGGCGTGTTTCCGTGCTGGCACCTGACCCGGGCTTTCCTCGCCTCTGCAGTGGGGGCGCTGCCTGCGCCCCACCTGCTGCCTCGCCGAGGCCAAGGCCTCGTCGCTGTGAGCGGGAAGCAGTGTAGTTATTTCAGTATTTATTTCTATTACGGAATCCCTGGGGTTCGGAATGTAACTTTGTACATGAAATATATATATAAATATGTATATGAAACACTCACGAGGTCCCGTGTGTTTTGTTTTCACCTCCCCGCCCCGCTCCCACGCACTGAGTCATTCTGCCGCTCCGGCTCAGGAGCGCTGCCCCACGGCACCCGCTCTGGGAGGTGGCCGGGGGACAGGTCCTGAACTCTCAGGTCGCCCTGCCACAGGGCACGGGGCTTGGGACCTCGGGCTGCTACCTTGGGGCCGCCCCCTTGGGAGGGACCGAGAGGATGGAGATGGAGGAAGTGCTCCAGCCTGCAGCTTCGCCCCTGCAGAGCAGGGCTGCCCCGGGGCACCAGGGACACGCAGCCCCTCCTGGGCCCTCGGGACCTCGCCCTGCCTGCCCAGCCGCTGCTCTGGAGACTGCCGGGCGGAGTCCTCGCGCTTCCGGTCTGCTGGGGACCGCCGCTGTCCCGCAGCCAGGGCGGCAGCCAGCCCCTGTCCGCAGCGCACGTGGGCTTCTCTCCGAGCAGCAGCTGATTTACTAGGATAGGTTTCGAGGCCAGTAGGCTTCTCGGGATGCCGTCAGCATCGGGTACTTTATCGGGTTCGGTGGTGGTGTGGGTCTCACACCTGTGGCCCCGCAGGGCCTTCTGTGTCACCTACAGCGACAGCACTCCGCCCTGGCCTGTGTGAAGTGAGGGTGGCCTGTGGCCTTGGGGAGGAACAGGCTGTGACGGCCTCTCACCTGTGGCCTGGTGTCCGCAGAGAAAACCACGCCTACCCGCGGTTCCGGGCTGCCCAACCCCAAGGGACCCCCCTGGCAGGGATCAGAACAGCACCGCACACAAAAAGCCAGATAGCGAGGCGCGGAACAAGCAGCACAGGCAGGAAGGGGCTCTGATTGGATTTGAGGCCTCCCCAGAGAAGTGGGTAAAATAAGCTGCGGTCTGGCTTGCAAGCTGCAGTTCTCAGCGTGGCCAGAAGAGGGAGGTGTGGCCAGAGGCACCCTGGAG
The DNA here is from genome assembly GCA_004027295.1 of Dolichotis patagonum. NCBI lineage: Eukaryota > Metazoa > Chordata > Mammalia > Rodentia > Caviidae > Dolichotis > Dolichotis patagonum. Next base: position 19,249 of record PVJX010031778.1, read on the forward strand.
GCTGCCGGAGGACTTCTCTTCCTTCGTTATTCCTGGGCGTATCAGACTCTATGGTGTTTTCTGGAAAAGCGGTGTCCCAGGTGGTGCCGATCCTTACTCTGCTTAGAGGAGCTGGGGAAGCCCCGCTGTTCTCCAGGAGCCCCGGGCGTCTCTGCTGCGGGTCACTTAGAACCTGCGGGGGCGCAGCACGCGCAGTCCGGGCTCGGGCCTTCTTAGGCTACATTTTGATTTGTGGACAGTTGACCCTCGGGGTACTCTGCGTGCACGGCTACAACAGCTCAGAAAGAGCATCCATCTCCCCTTGTCTGGCCTAGCAGGGGGCCCGGTTTTAGGGGAGCAGAGGTCCCTTGGGCCTGGCACGTCTTCTCTGTTGCCCCAGCCTCTCCAGTGTCCCCAAGTTTACATCTGAGAATTAATTTCACTCTTATGCCAGCACACGGAGGGACACATTGAAGCATAAACATAGTAGCAAATTTGACTTTATTTTTAAATTTGACATCCTTACATGGCATGAAAACATTTTATATCTGTCCATAATGCTTTACAAAAAACTGGGTCACTGCATATAAATAAAGAGGAAACAGAACTAAAAATCTTAACATCAGGTGAGTAACAGGGCAGGGAGTGGTTCTCGCTTTCTACGTGATTTAATAGTTTAGCATGCCAGGCATAGTGGCACATGCCTGGAATCCCAGCACTCAGGAGGCTGAGGCAGGAGGATCTTGCATCTGAGGCCAGCTGGGTTGCATAGAAAAACCCTGTCTCAAAACAAAACAAAGCTTAGTGTTACTCGCCCCAAGGAAGAAAGCAAAATTCCATCTGTTTTGATTTTTGCAGGCTATTGCAGGTGAAGAGGCCACCAGAAATGAGTGTAGTCATCTTTCAAAAATTTCTCACAAAAGTATCGTATCGTAACCATGGTCTCTCATTCACAGGGCTGTGAGAGCAAATGGCATCGGAAAGTTTTACTCAGCAGTTAGCAGCAGCAACAACCAGTTAGCCGATACTCACATCCTCCCCCACTGCAGTCCCCAAAGCCTTGCAGTCCAGGAGGGAGCCGGGTGTGGGGCACATGCCTGTCATCCCAGCGCTCGGGAGGCTGAGGCAGGAGGCTCGCTGCGAGTTCGAGACCAGCCTGGACTACAAAGTGAGCTCAAGGCCAGCCTGAGCTGCATAGCGAGTCCCTGTCTCAAAAACAATAAACCAGTTGTTACGGGGGAGGGAGGGTGTGGTATGTTTGATTCTAAGCCCTCGACCTGGTAGGCAGCAGGCTGCTTACTGATTGGCTCGGCGCCCTAAGTTCCAACATGGTGCGGATCTCAGGAAATGCTCTTGCTTCTTCTTTCCCCGCCCTGGGGTGGCCAAGGCTCCCCACACCACAGTCACATTCCAGGGCAGCAGGCTGCTTACTGGTTGGCTCTGTGCCCTAAGTTCCAGCATGGCTCGGATCTCAGGAGACACTCTTGCTTCTGGTTTCCCCGCCCTGGGGTGGCCGTGCCTAACCCTTTTACTATCTCTGAAGGCAGATATTTTTATCGCTGTTTTGCTTTGTCCTGAGTAATGGTGTTGCTCTATTCAATACTGTGTTGATGTGTTGTATAATGTTGTGTATTTCTTTGATTTTGCTGTACCTAGTAGAAGAACAACTATTGTGAAGACAATGAGATATACAATGTTGCCTGTTACTGTTGTCCTGG
>PVJX010031779.1:0-20921 GCA_004027295.1 Dolichotis patagonum
CTTTGGGAAAGCATCATATATTCTTTTAATTTTATTTTTAGATGACAGTAATTATATATTTATGGGATACAGTGTGTCGTGGTTTTTTAATGTGATGGCACTGCTTACATGGGGATTGGAATCATTTCAATTTTCCTCTTACCTGTTTTCTTTCCCTTGCCTTAGGGTGGCACCACTTAAGTCTTCCAAAGCTTGTACTTCCGTATCTCATATCCTGTGGCTCCAGTCAAGAGTTTGCTTCATTTCCATTCTCTCCCTTAGTTTTCAAATATCTAGAGACATCCTCAAATTAGAATGCATGGCCAGATTCACCTTAGACTCAGAAGAGTCAGCATCAGGATTGGTGTAGAACAGTAGTTTTAGAAGCACTTTTTATCAGAGTAGGTGTAAGGGAAGGTAATAGGGGGCATAGTTATGATTGTGTTACATTATATGCTTGAACGTTCCCAAAATGTGAACCTACCTCAGGGGGAAGGATGGTATGAGAGTGATGATAGTGAGTGAAATGATTAAAGTATGTCATGTGCATGTACAGATCTACCCTACTGAAACCCATTAATCTATAAATGCACTGATAAAACAAGTGAGAAAGTTCATTAACACAAGCATTATCAGCAAAGTAAATAAATAGCAGACGTGTTCTCCTGAATCCCATGGAGGTGAGGCCATGTTGGATTGCTCAAGGCATTCACCTTGTGTTTCTGGATCAAAGGAAGAGTAATCATTTCTCAGACTTCAGCTTGCCTTGTTAAATATTAAATGTGGTCACTGCTCAATTCCTCTGTGGTCCTCTGAGCTCCAGCGAGTTTCTCCTGGCTTGTCCTCTAATGTGCTATCCTAGGCTGTGAGTTTAAGCCAATGGTTTGGAGTGACGACCACTGTGCTAGGAGAACCCATGAGTTTGGACCCAGCGGATGGTGGGACTAAGGAGGTCAGGGATCCCTGGGAAATGTCACACAGGATCTACAAAGCAGCCTACCTTTTCACTTAACTGAAGCAAGTATAACTAAAAGATTCATGGTCTGACACCTCACAGAAGCAGGTCTCTGTACCCTATGCCAGAGTATTATGAAGTCTGAAACTTGATCCTGTGTCCAGTTTTCTCTAAGTAGCCTTTTATTTCAGGTTAACTAAAACAAAGAAAACGTTTTAATTCATGTAATTTGAATCTTGTATGCCTCAGAAATATTTAAGCTGGGATTTCAGTAGGGAAGAATGAAAATATATCTGTCTCCCTCTTTTTTATAACAAAGATCATTCTTTATGCAAAGATTAAAAATTCACAATTCAAACTCATTCTATTTTGTCTCTCAAGTGGTTTTTAAAAAATACTGAACCAATATTTTAAAGTACAAGTGCTTTCATATAAATATCTGGGTTTCTGGTTTGTCTTGTGAAGTTGGAATATCTGGAAATTGGCATGGATTTATGAATGACAATCATTAAATGTAGCAGGGGATCTCTACCCCCCTAAACAGGTCAAAGCACCCCCTAGTTCACCCAGTCCTCCTCACCTTCGTCTATTCCCTTCGTGGTGTTCATCAGCTCATGCCTTTTGCTGCTTCCTGGGACTGGAGTGGCATTTGAGTTTTTTAATTTTACTGTACAGAATATTGTGCTATTTTTTCCTTGAATTCAAATCGTTGTGTAGATGTTTCAGCTGAAATCAACCCCAGTCTATCTTGCAAGCACTCTGTTTAGTAAATTCATTAATCAGGGTTCATATATTCTTTGAGACATATTTGACTTCAAAAATTAATTTATTTAAGCAAATATTCTTGGCTTACACTTATTTTCTTCTAACGTATTGTGATGTAATTATTGCAAATGATAATTGAGTTCCACACAGTCCTGCATTTCCTGTAAAGTCCTAGTTTTACAGAATGGCAGTTTAGCATTTTGCCTAAGCTAATAATCATTTTCCTTTTAAGCAAAATTAAGAACAGAAGTTTACACAGGAATATGTTAACTTTCTATGTAATGGCGTAGCCCAAGTCCAGATGTTATTTTAATCGTAAATCTTTTGAGCCAAAAGATACTCTCCAAATCAATAACCCAAGCACAAAACAACTAGGATGGGGATAAAACGGAAGGGAGAAATAAGTCCACCAAAGGAAGAAGTATGAAGGACAACCTGAATATTAAAACGTGAATGGCGAGCTCCTGAGAGACCCAGGCCTGCCTCGGCCTCTCAGCTTCACTCCACGGCCGGGGTGTCTAAGCTCTGGTGAGTGAGGCAGGCCCAGAAAGGGTGTACCTGAGACTTGGTAATCACCTTAAGTAAAATTTTAATAACCTTGTTATTTTCCCCCCTTTTCCCATTTAAGAGCCAAGGAACTTTAGGTTTAAAGATGTTGATTACTTGCCCAAGGTGACAGTGAATGACAGACAAAGCCAGGATTCAGTCAATTTGACTGCAGAATCTGCTTGAGTCCCTAGTTCTGTCTGCCCTGCTAGGATGGCTCAACCCACAATGAGTGCATTATGCTCTGTGGGCGAAGCTGTGACTGTTGGTATCTGCTGGATCCGGGGTGGGTTCATGACCTCAGAACATCTGTCTACAGACTGGCTTGGGGGATCTGAGTTAATTAGTGGGGAAACATGACCTTTTGGTTTTTTACCCTTGTGCTTTTAGTCCAATCCAATGTCAGAGGAATTTTGGGTCAGCAGGAACGAAAGCCATGAGAGGGGGAAGAGAGGACTGGGGAAGTACACACACACTGGGAGACAGGCCTAGGGGACGAGAGGACCACGGCAGTGAATAAGGACCTGCTGTGGGCGGAGGCAGAGTGATGAGGCTGAGACTGTTTCATTATGAAGTTTGAGCCCAGGATGGGGCCAAGCGGCAGCCTGCCTCTGGAGGGAACACTGGAGCTCAGCACTGGAGCTTGTCCAATGCCACTTGAGCCTGGTTCCTGGCTTCCTTGCTCTATGTTCTTTTGTCCTTCGCTAAATGTTCGAAATTTTAAAAAATTTAAATATATTGTAAATGAGTAGTCTATATCTTAACAGAGACAACCTGAGTTGTTTACCATAGCTGGTCCTGGTTCCTCCATTTTGATTATCCCTCCCCAGTCTGACTATCCTGTCCTCCTATCTTTCCACGCCTCATTCTCTTTCCTGGCCGCCCTACCTCCTCTGGCCATCACCCCACTTAAATGTAGGAGCTTTCATCAGCAGAGCCTCATCTTTCCTTGTGCGGTGCTTCATGAAATTATAAAGAGCCCAGTTGTGTGCAGGATTTCTCAGCTGCCTCTCCAAGTGCCTCATTATCTGTCTGTTTCTCAGGCCTGCAGAGTTGGAAGCAGAGGGCAGGAAGCTGAGAGGACTGGCTAAGCAGGAGAGAGGCTGAGAGAGAGAGTGCACACAGGCAAGAGGGAAGCACAGTTCAATTAGCATTGTGCTGTAGGCGCTCTGCACAAGCTGTGGACATATTACCCTATGGAAAAGCTCACCTTACATTTCAGAGTTGCAGATATATATATATATATATATATATATATATGCTAGAAAGCTATATATAGTTATATAGTTCACTAGAAATAATTATCTAAGTTGTTCTCAGACCTTTTAGACACAATAACCCCTTTTGAAAATAAGTACTTACTCTTTTGCACAATGAACCCTTTTTTATTTATATGGATAATATAACCTATGTATGTGATATTTTAAAAATTTCTGTAGCTATGTAAAATAAAATGAAAAATAAAAGTAAATAATATAGATATAAATGTTAAGAAGGACTATCCTGGAAAAATATAAGGCCATCAGATATTTTTGCCTTTTTCTTTTTTTGGTAATAGGTAGGAAGAATCATCAGGAATGGGACTGTGAATAATGCAGTCTGATACCAGTGTTTTATATTAGTCACTCAAAAACCAGAAACAGTGTTGTAGTCTGTGATGTGATTTCCCAGAATGGTGACTGTGGTTAATAGAATGATGATGCCTTCAAAAATGACCACATCCCAAACCCTGGTACCTGCAAGTGTGCCGCTTTGGCAGAAGGGACTTTTCAGACGTGATTACGTGAAGGATTTTGAAATTAGGAGATGGTTACAGGATAATCCCCATGGCCCAACATAATCACAAAAAGCTTTGTAAGAAGAGTCTAAGCTGTCACTCGGTGAAGTTATGACCGTACTCAGTGAAGCTATGACCATGGAGATGAGGTTGGGTGCTACGCGGCCAGGAGCCAACGAGTGCTCACAGCCTCAGGAAGATGGGAAGGGCAAGAAAAGGCATTTTCCTCAACCCTCCAGAAGAAGCATAAGCCCTGACGACTCAATTTAAATGCCTCACCAATTTAGATTGCAAAGTGATAAAAGTCTGTGTTGTTTTATTAGGATGATGGTTATTTCTTAAGGCAGCAAAAAGAAATTAACACGTGTTCTGATCAGCTTTTGGAAAATTCCATACTATCAAAGTACAATGTTTATAATGTTTACATGAGATTTTTTTTTCCCCAGGAAAACTCACTGTGTGGTTAAGAGTGTGCAAAAATTCTTTGGGTTATATGGAAAGTGGAGCTAGATTCTAGACTCCAATAATCATAAATAGTTTTCACTGTTTCCCTATCCTCCCTCTGCTCTATTATCCACTGCAACATTTGACTCACTTTTTATGTGGAGCAGTCATGGTCTCCTCACAGCTGATGGCATGTGGCTTTGCCTTGCCTGGTTAAGGGATTTTGCAAATGCAGTCCCCTCCCTAAAGCATTTTAAACTCTTTCCTGAGCAATGTGCTTTTCCTTCCACCTACAGTGGCCATCAGCTCTCAGTGCTTGTCTTTGACTTATGCCTCCTGGTCCTTCAAAACTCATCCCAGGTGCCATCTCTGTGTAGCAACCTCTCCAACTTGGGTTTTTATTGGCCCCCAAATCGTTTACTTTTTAATCTCTCACCTGTTTTGTTTGTTCTATGTTCAGTGTGCTGAGCACCTTGCACATATTTTGTCATTTATACTGGTCCTATGGGTCAGTTATTATTTATCTCTATCTAATAGAGGGGGAAGCTGAAAGTCAAAGCGTAAATCTTTAAAATGTACAGATTAAAAAATCAAAACCAGTCTTGTTCTTAGAATCCTTGATGTTTGAAAAATTTGAATTTGAACGGATTATATTTGAAAAGGAAGAAATTATTACAACTTTTTACTTGATAATAGTCATTTAGTGTGTTTATATGTACATAGAATTTCCAGACAATACTCCATACTTTTCCAAATGTCTACCTTTGGAGTGGGTGTATGGTTCACTTTATGATTTATATTGTTTGAACTTCTTAAATTGTCAATTTGTGGGATCAAATTTGTTTGACATTTTTGTAAAAAATTTTTAAAAATAAAAGGCTTTAATGGTGTTTTGTCTTTTTGTAGACCAGTTCATTGCTTTTCTGCTTTCATCTATAATTTTGCATTCACTCATATGCATTGATTTGTTCCATGCTCAGCCTGAGTGCAGGTGTGAAGCTGTTCTGTTCTAGGAACTGAATATGATTAAGAAAGATGAGAGTTTTATTTGAGGGGCTCACATTCTAATGGGGAATGCACTCAACATTGCATCAGGTAGCCGTGGTTTTATGAAGAGAGGAAAAGCAAGGTAAGGCAATAGAAAGGGGCAAGGAGTTCTCCATTACCCGAAGAAGCCCTCTCTGTGGTGCTATTATGTAGGCAGAGGCCAAATAAGGAATAAGAAAAATCCAGGTTGCTACTGGGTAAAGTGTGTTCCAGAATGTAATCTGTAATTTTTATGCAATAATTTGGGTTTTATTTGAAATTAGAGTTAATTATATGAAGGATTTATTGTGCATGTATTAGGTGCTTGGTTTGTGGGGTTGGGAGTTAGTTTACCACCTTGAATATTATACATGTAAAAACATCAAATAGTAGAATCATTTAGAATTATACTAAATTGTATGACACAGACTCCAGGTTTTGGGAGAGTTCCAAAACCTTTTCTATGAGTAAAAGTGTAATTTTGCTAGAGTCAAACATTTTTAAGACAGTAGAACTGAAATAAGAGAAAAAAATATTCCTTCACATAACTTTGCTTCTGACTCCTGCAGAGATCACCTTCTCCTGAGAGACTATTTATAGAGGCTGTGAAATATGATTCTTATTGGGGATAGGAAATTATTGGATGTCTAGATGATGGCTTTACATCTGGTCCTAAGGAATGATGATTTTCCTTGGACATGAATCCCTGTGGAAAAGTGGGTAGCAAAGGTACTGTTTTCCTGCTGCTTTTTCCTGTCACTCCCCCGTACCATGACCAGTTGAAATTTGTGATCCTGATTTACACTCGAAATCAAGACTGTCCATTGGCCACCACAGCACTTAGCCCACTTTAGGTTCTCAGTAAATAAATTGTGACTAGGACACGAGTATGCTAATGTATTTATGCGAGTGGGATTAATTGGCATGGTTTATATTTTCTGACTTTTCAGTTTTCCACAGATCCTAGTAATTCACAGCAGAGTTGAGAATTAGATTTTAGTTTATCATAATACTACCTGTGAAATAAAAATGCTAAAAGTTGTGGTTTAAAAATTATTGGATTTATTGCACTAATGAATGCCTGTTGGTTTGCACAACGGACTTTCTTGTGCTAAATTTAATTTTTTGCTTCAAAGATTAAGGTTTGGATCCAACATTTTCTTTTATTTTAACTAAGAGTATCATTGCAGGCATTAATTATAATACCTAATGTTCATGCTATGATTTTCACCTACAAATGTAAAAATACTTTTAAATTCAACCCCAGAGTACAGGCAGCAGTTATTTAAATTTTAGAGAAAGGTTTAAAATTTAAGTAATTAAATAAAACAACAGCAACACAAAATTGGACACATTTTTTCTGCCTGATAGGATGGATATATATATATATATCTGTATTTTTTATATATATATTTATATATTTATATAAATAAAATATATATATATATATATATATATATTTTTTTTTTTTTTTCAAAAGCTTCCCAGGCTGCTCCTAAAGCTGATTGTAATGGTGCTGGTGAGGTTTTCTGAAATTCCTACAAGTGCTACTACAAATCAGAGAAGCAAGGAAGTTTTTCCCTGTGGTTTTGATTTATAATTTCATCAGCTACAAAATCAAAGCCTAAATTCCCCCTTGTTTTGTTCTCTGGTGTTAGGGTTCCAGGTGGTGATATTTCATAATGCTTCTCAGGTGTGGGCCTTTGATTGTTTCTGAAGATCTTCATTCCAGTTGTACTATGTCAGTTTGTGATTCTGGGTCTCTTGCCAATCCCTGCTCTGCTCCCTGGGACAGTGGGGATGGAGCTCCACAGACAGGTTACCCCCAGGGTCCTTCTTGCTGGTTGATTTCTAGGGAGAGTTAAGCAATGGGCAGTGATGGAGGTACTGGAAACCAGGCCACCACCTTCCTCAGGTGAGCACAACCCCTTTACCCTTTAGCCTAGAGGTGATAGTGGCTGTCTGTTGTTAATCTCTGAGCTAACTACGTTTCCTGTTTGGCATCTAACAGCTCTTCCATTACCACCAATTTGATGTTATTAAACATCTCTGCTTTTGTTAATAAAGTGGTTTCTGAGGCCCTGCTTAAACCCGGACTACCATAAGTATATCCAAGGGTTGCTATCTGCCAATAGAATGAACCATTGAGAGAATTTTTGGAAATTTAAAGTTCATAAAATGTACTTCATTTTTGTCATCAAAGGAAGAGAATGATATGGGAAAACTGAGGAGATAGTTACTGAATCATTTGGTAGGTAGGCATTTCTGAACTGACGAGCTATTTTTTGTTCTACTATAAAACAAGACACGTTAATTACACTGACCTGTAAATTTTTTTATTGTACACCTTGGATTTATAGCATTTCATTATTAGTGAATGATATAATGTAGAATAAAGTGATACCACTAAAATATATTAATCGATATACTAAAACTTTATACATAACAGCATAATATCTTTGTCCTTATCAAGGCAGATGTACTTTATAGTGGTATTCCTAAAAAAAAGGTAAGAGATAAGTTTACATGATTTTTCAGAGACTGAGGAAACAAGTCTATCCTGGATCAGTTACCAGCATAGGTAAGGGACTTGTTTCAAGCTACTTTCTGTGGCTTGCTCTAGCAGTGTGCCGCTGGATAAATTACATGGAGTAGCTTGGCAGATGGTTCTGGGGCCTGGGAACTCAGAGGGCATGGTGCAAGATCCTACCTGTTGGGAATTTTCGCTGTGTCCCAACGCCTCAGAGGGCAGCCATTTGGGGCAAACTCATCCTCTTATCAGGTGCCCACTCTCGTGGTCACTAACCCACTCCCTGATAATGGCATTAATCCGTTCCTGTGGGCAGCACCCTCATGATTTAGTCACTCCTGGAAGGTCCTACTCTTTAATACCATTAAGTGAAATCTTACCATGGACACCAACATGGTCTAATAAAACCAGAGCAACTTTAATTGAAGCACTGCGTATAGAAGGACGAGACAATGTCTGATGGGATGTGTCGGGACAGCTATCTGAGTATTTGCTCTTTTTCTTTACCAGATTAAAAAATGAAAATGTGCCTGTTTTATCTTAGGTCAAAACATGATTATGTGAAACTCTAATGGTTACACTTCAGATGTTTGTTATAGACAGAATTTCAGCCAACATGCATGAAAAAATGTTGACACATGTCCAGTAAATGTTGGATGTTATTACTTTACTGCTATTTTGATCACTAACCAAAGCATTCAGACAAGTATTTTCTGGAAGCAGTTATAGCAAGGGTGAAGGAGAAAGAAGAGTGTGCTGATTCTCTACCTGATGAGGTTAAGGAAGAGAAATGAAAGTCCCATGTGTGAGCTGGTGATCTGCAAGTTGCCAGAAGCTGTCGCCTCTCTATTTGCCAAGTCCCTTTATTTCAAATCATTTCAGTCTCCACGTTCAGTTGGGAAATTTAGCACAAGTCTTAGAACCAGAAGTGATAGGGGGAAGTTGTCCAATAGTTATCTCCATTTGCTCTGAGCATTTGTTGCATTTATCATTGGTGTAAAGTGCCCCCTTTTCCTCTCTTCATTGAACCCCTAAACTAGTGACCTCACAAGATAAAAGAGCACAGGAGAGGGAGAAGGGCAGGGGAAAAAAGAGTCCTAAGTGGGAACAGCAGATGGAGGGTTCTACTAAAATTGTGTGTGGCATTATTTTTCAAATTACCTCTCTTCCTTCATTAATTCAGATGCTTATATGCCCGCCTTGGGAGAGGAGAGCCCTGTGAACCTCAAGTCCTGGACAATATCCCATCCCTTTGGCACACTTTGGAAAAAGGGGTCCAGAACCTCTGATTTAACCTCTTATCTTTCTAATAAATTCTGAGGAAAATCCTTTTTAATTTCATGTTAGTTGTGATACTTTGCAAATTGCTAGCTCCCAGCATTTGTTTATTTATTACAGCCCTTAGAGTTTATAATTAATCCTAATTAATGATGGCACAATTAAAATAAATATCACTGCAGAAAGTCTTAGGCTTATATTGTAGATAGTTCTGAACAAATGGTGACATTTCTTTTCTGACTTAAAAACAGGAAATGGAGCAAGCGTAGGGAAGTTTCATTTATGGTTAACCCTCTGCCACAAAGACTTTTCCAGTATTTGGAGTCACTCTGAGACATCAAGAGTTGTGAGCGGGGAGAAATGATGCTGAGAAAGTAAGATGACTGCAAGGAGCTTTGTTGATTTGTGGAGAGCAAGGCTGGATGAGGGGGAGGAATTACTATCTAATAATTGAGTCTTTTAAACGAAATAAGCGTAACACATAACAAATGCATGACTGAGTTCCACTAAAGAAGAACATTTTTGTTTTGGTTTGGTTTGAATTTTCCAGTAACTTTTAAAGTCACTGAAGTGGTAGAGTGATACAGGGTTAACTACATATAATTTTATCCCATTATTTTTGTTTACCAAAAATTAATTTTTGTATTTCTCATGCAAATGCATACATATGATTTTTAAAGTTAAAAAAAATGCTAACAGGCATATTTTAAAAAATGACATCCATCAGTGTAAACCTGTTCTCTAATGATAAGGAACTGCTTACAACGCTTTTCTTGTCTGTGATTTTCTGTTTGTGAAGTCAGAATTTTTAGTCCCATATCCTGTCTTTTTACTTCCTGTATCCTTTCAACATAGTTAATTCATAATTTTGGTTAAATCTGCATCTACATGCTTTTTGTTTTTACTGGGTAAATGTTGAGTTTTGCTGAGCCAAATAGTAGTCTATGATTATATTGGCTTTGTTTTATAACATTTTGCTTTTCCTGGAATTAATAACTGCCTTATTCATTGTTTCTAATCTGTTTTATAGCCTTTGAATCTCTGGCCAAGTCCACCAATACTTTCCAACAGTTTTGTCAAATATCTTTTAAAATTTTCTCATAGTCAGACCCATCAAATTATCTGTGGCATCGTCTTTCCTTCATGATGTCTTCCTCAGCCCCTCAGGTAGGCTTCCTCAGTTAGGCTTCTCCCTGGGCCTGCTACAGATCGGATTATGCCTGTTTCACTTTGTGTCTCTCAGGCCCAGGGTTCCATGTTATTTTCTTTTGTATTCATTTATTCATCTTTCTTGAAAAGTGACGGAAGTTAAATTTTCTGAGACTTTACATATTTGATTGTAGTTTTTATACTTAATTGAACTTTTGACTAACTCAAGAACTCCTGGCTGTGAATAATTTTCTCATAGAATTTTCAAGATATTACTACACTGCTTGTGTCTTGCAGTGTTGCTTTTGAGATGATGGCTACTTTTCTTATTCCAGATCCTTCTCTTACAACCTTTTTTATTTTTTTGAAAGTCGATCAGATCTGTTTGTCTCTGATACTCTGGACGGGTTAGTTTTTCATTTCTTTTGCTCTGTCTTTTTTTTTTTTTTTTTTTTTTTTTTTTTTTTTTTTTTTTTTTTTTTTGCTCTGTCTTTTATGCAAGGAGTTAATGTCTTTTGGTTTGGTAAATTTCCTTGATTTGTTTCTTTGGAAGTTTCTTCAATGATTTCTCTGTTCTCTCATTTTGGCACTAGGTCCCATTGGTTGGATCGAACCTCTAAGTTTCTTAAGATAACTATCCTGTTTCTATCTCTTTGCTGCTTTGCTCTGCCCTCTGAATGAATTCCTTTGACCTAATCTTCTGTACTTTCTGCATTTACTATTTTTAAGTTTTAGCACTATTTTTAATATCTAAAATAACTTTCTTGGTTTAAAAAGATTTTTATCCATGTAATTAAGAATAATCACTCTGAAATTACCTATTTCTTCATATCCTCCAGTAGACGTGTTAATAATGTTTCCTTTGCAGGAAAAAACAGACCAATGATGCCAGTGTGTCACACCCCCAGGCTTGTTTGGGTGAAAAGTTCCAGAACTCTTGACATTAATTGGAGTATCTTTCAAGTTTTCTTCCTGTGTTATATCTGATCCTACTGAGTTCCTTTATTTTTCTCAATTTTCTTTTTCTGCTTGTCTCACTTTAATCTCATATACTTCCCCTCAAGTGCCTAGAGTCTTTGGATATCCATTCATACTTACGAGCAAATTTTTAAGAAGCTGAGTGGAAGCGCTGTGTCCACTCATTGGATTTCAACTGGCAGGCTTCACTGTAGGGCCATTAAGATAAGACATTTATGTTGCTGTTGTTGTTGTTTTTAGGGATATTCAAATGGCAGAATCCATATATAGTATTTCTGTTTAGGGTTCATTCATTTTTCTTAGAGGATTTTTTTTCAATCATGTTAGATTTTTTTTGTCCAGTCTGCAGACTTCCACTTAGTTTCTCTGTACTCATTTCTGTGTCAGCTCTGCCCTCCCTTCTTAGTATCCTCACCCTCACCATCTTATCTCCTACCCAGCTTCCCTTCATCTTCTCAGATATTTGTGTGGCCAGCTTGTTTGGATGCTGTGTGCATTTCTGAGCTATATGTACTTTGTTGCCATTGAAAATCTAGTAATAATCACTTTAATGGAAAATGATTGGGGGTACGTAAGTAAATCACTCCGTGGAAAGAGGTTTTTTGCTCTTAATATCCCATCTGTTAAAAGCGGACACATTGACCTTAGGAAAGCACACCTTTGTCCTGTATTAGTGAGAATGTAAGTGGGGAAACAATGGAAGTGATTGGATGTGGCTGAAAATCACACTGAAGAATTTTTCTGCTATCCTTGATAGCAAGGGGGTTTCTTCCCTTCCTTTAATACAAATTCATACTTCTGGCTACATCTAGGTTAAAATACAATAGGAGTTTATTGCAAAGATTTCCTTGTGATCTATACTGTTTTGCATTTTTGCACACAAGTCCCAAGTACAATCTTGACTTGTAAAAGAGGGATCCGTATCCTGATACCATCTAAACAGAGGCATCTGGGTTAAAAGAAACTGAAAGAATAGGAGACTCCTATGGCTTATTTAAAATAACACAGGGATGCTAAAATCTTTACTGAAAGGCAGTGAGTTTGTGGCATCTATACAAACAGGAACCAGACTATGGGTGGTCCAAGAAAGAGTAAATGATAATTGATTCTTACATGTCAGAGACTGTGCGGCTTGGAAGTGCTTTATACACATCATTTCATTTAAACCTCCTAATAACCCTTTGTGGGAAGATACTATCACCTCTATTTCACAGGGTAGGAAGCAATAAACCAAGTGAATGCCCAACTTGAAGCAGGATCAGGGTTCAACTCCTGGCAGACTGACCCAGGGGCGCTTCTGCTACTAAGCTACTCTTTAGTTATGAAAGGACCCTGCAGTTGGTGAGTCTAAGAAAGGGAGGCAGCAGCACATTCCAGGAAACTGCGCCCCAGGGGTCTCATGCACATTGCTGCAAAGAGGCATGAGGAAAAGAACTGTGTGTAAACATTTGCTTCTGCTTGAATGTGTTCCTCCCAGCACTCCTCCATCAATTAGGAGAGTCTTGAAGAGTGCTGCCTCGGCTTCTGAAGAGAGGACCCCAGGACATGTATTAATGAGAGGAGGGGAGCCACAGCTGACAGAATACTAAAGATCTACCAGGAAGCCCTGGGCGCCCAGTGAGGCCTGGAGCTGTTTATGGAACAGCAGGAGAGCCCTGCACTGGGCTCCCCCTGACCTTCCATTCGCAGCCTCCCCGCTACATCTTGGAAGAGCATGCCTCCCCACATGACTCGCCTTATATGGGACAATTAATGAGCCTTGCTGAGCAGGAGACGCCTCACCGGATTGCTCAGAGCTTGGGCTTGTGACCAGACTACCCGACTATCCACCCTGGCCCTCCAGTCCTGTTCGGGGAGAGATGCCCTTTCAGCAGTTTGCAAAACTAGGCTACAAAAGCAAAGGCGCAGTGTTAAATGTGTCACATCTTTCACTTCTTCAGTCACTTTTCAACTCCTTCAGTTGCTTTTTCAAGAAGGATGGATTGAGAAGGGAGTATTGTTTTATTCTAAGATATAATCCCTCCTTTGTTATTATTGAGGTGCTGTGGACACCTCAATACTGTGGACAAGAATGACTGGATTCTGTTATGTATTCATTAAAAATGGAAATTCCTCAAATGAAGTAGTTTTTGAAGAATTTTCTTCTACTTAACCTGTGTTGACTCTAAGAGGAAGGTGTTATCATTCCCTCTTTAAAGATGAGGAAACTGAGGCTCAGAATGTCTGTGTGAGGGTTGTGGGCAAGGCCACGGGCTTGAAATGGAGTGCAGCTAAGATGTTCTTGCTCCGAATCCTGGGCTCATTCCTTAGCACCAGGCTGTGTTGCCTGGTAGTACACACACTTGCTCTTCAAATCTGTGGAAGGCCTCTTGTCACATGGTCCCAGAAGGTCATCTGGGAAGTTAGTCAGACACGTACTCACAGGCATGCATTTTGGTTGTGGAAGTTCATTCTCAATACATTTCCAAATTCATGGAGTATTTCTTTTCTTCAGAATTTCCATTGGAATATGTAAATGTAAATAAAGTACTTAAGAGAACAATTAAGTTCTAAATTATAGCCACATATGTTCAAACAGGATGGCACATGTTGGAATTCTTCAGGAATGGACAGGGTGATATGAGTGGAGCAGGAGAGATGGGTAGGGATGGAGAGATGCACAAGACAGAAAGGGGTGAGAAAGGTTTCTCTACCTTCAGAAACGAGGAACAGGAAAGACTACTCTGGGCCAGCTTCAGACTTTGGTATAGTGATGGAGAAGTGAGGGACATATGCATGTAAGATACACATTTTCTTTGTAACGTTTTCTTATTTTGGGCTTTTCTTTTTCACAAGAATGCATAATTTAAAGTGTGATCAAGAAAGAGGAAAAATCACTTTCTCAGATGCCTATACTTATTGTATTTCTTAATTTATCCATTTTTATCACCAGTTTTTGAGGGTGAAGGACAAAAGAAGTGTCCAGCCAAATATATATCTGTATATACATTTCAGATGAGGGCTACCAGTAATTACTGAATGCATTGATTTTAAATTCCAACCACATCCTGCCCAGACTGATTTCAGGGACTTTTCTTCTCCCCAAACAAGTCTCTATGTGCATCAGAAAATCCACATGAGAAGAATTTATATTAATGTAATAAATTTAGAAATGATAAGTGAAAATAAGATTGCCACAGATATTAGTGTCTCCACAGGGAAGCAACTCTGTAAATGAGGCCAGCTAGAGCCAGTTGTTTCACCTGATGTTGTGAATAATCTCTCTTCTTTACTGCAGCACAGTGACTGGAAGAGAGAGGCTGTGGTATGTGTCTATATGCCCACAGCTGAGGATCTAAGTGTTGAAGATACCTGTACCCAAATGGCATTGAGTTAAGTGAGTAAATGACTATATAAATGGAAATCCAGTTTTTATCCTACATACTAATTAGGCTATTGTTAGCTGCTAAAAATAAGACCCTAAATTTCAGAGATTTTGCACAACAAAGCTGTAAGTATCACTCACATATTAGTCCAATACCGTGTCCATGGTTGATGGTGGCTTCTCTGCATTTGATGGTTCAAGGATTAGAATTTCATAGCTCTTCCCAGTGTCTTCGGAGTCTACTGCATATGGTTGGCAGACCGAAAGCACGAAAAACGTGAAGTGACACACACCATTTATACCACATGACCCTACCATGGTCCTAGACTATGTAGTCCTTGGGTGGCCAGCTTCTGCAAAGGGACAGTTCAGTCTATGGGTAAGTACTACAGATTTTAGTGACAAGTAGCCATATCTACTGTATCTAGTCTTTAGCAGTTCCTAGCTGTATGATCTTAGGCAAGTTCATAGTTTCTCTAGGTTTGTTTTTCCTTGCTTGCAAATGGGGGTAATATATGTATCCTGTAAGACTGTTGTAAATATTAAATGACAGGATCTATTTGAGGTATCTGTCAGAAGTGCTGAACATATGCATAATATAAGAGAGTTCGTATGTGACTTTTCATATTTCCATTCAATTAAGATACTTATAAGACACTTACTATTTAGCATTTATTTGTCTTCAAACAGAATCATGTTGCAAACAAAGCTGGGATAACTCAAGGAGAGCAAGTAATTACAAGTTTTATAGAAGACAATGTACAGACTTTCAGATTAATAATTCCTACCAGAGCCCTGGCATGTACTAAAATTAAAATAACAAATGGTACTCATTTGGCTGTGGTGATAATTTACTACAGATTTGCTGCAAGAAGTTACATACTGTCAGTATAAAAACTGATTGTCTTTAAGTCTCCCCATCTAAGCAGAGCTGGATGAGATGGAATTATTATAGACTTGTCTTTAGACCAAGGGGAATGAGAAGCAGGACCGTGGAGGAAGGAGCACAAAGCTTCAGGATCATGAGAAGGGAAAGGGAGGGCAGAAGAGGGGAGCAGAGTGGGCTACAGTGGCTGGAAATGAGTACACCTGGATCCGCCCTTCAGGGCTGAATTACTGTAGTACACTGGCTGCTCACGGTTTGCAGTTGGGTCCTCTCTCAAACATGGCCCTTGGTTGAATGGAGCTGCCCACAGTTACAGCACCACCCTAATCAAGCTGGCACCACCAGACCCATCCTGGACAGCTCTGAAGGACCAGCTTAGCTTGGCCTGGACACCGCTGAAGGGCCCATCCTGGGTACCCCTGAATGGCCTGGCTGAAGCCTCTGATGTAACTGAGCCAGGCTCCTTCTGTCCACTCTTGGTCCCCTCCCTTCACAGCTGTGGCTGTTCTGAACAGGTCTCTCAACGTGAATCTTTGTCTTAGAGTCTGTTTCCTGGAGAGTGAACCTATAAGAATAGAGAAAAACGGGAAAAAAAGACAAGGGGGAAAAAGGGAAATCACAAAGAAGGGGAGAGGACCCAGAGGACACGAGTTTTCTAAGGATGCTCCCGTGCACAGCTGTAGCCAACATCTGTATGGAAAGACTCCTTCTCGCTCACCTCTGGGGAAACTCACTGTAGTCACACAGTACAACTCCACATGGAAGTGAAGGGTTATTGCATCTTCTTCTAGATTCCCTTGATGTGCTTGCCCAACCAGCAGTGGGTTAGCTCAGCAGTGGGTTATTCTTCTCACAGTCCATTACCAAAGGCCAACATTGGGGTTGCACAGCAATTCTTTAGGTAGAGTCTGCTTTGTTACAAAATTTGTTTTTTCCTACTTCCTACTCTCTACCAAACATGGTCTAAATTACCCATTTCTACCCTGAGCTGAACAACAATGTATGTGCTGGAAGAAAATGAATGTGTTAGAAGAAAGAAGAAAAATCTAGTAGTGAAAGGGGTTTCCTCAAGAGGCCTTTGCTTTGCCCTCCAGTCTGTGGGACATGGAAGTAGGTTTTGTGGTCTCCCAAGCCTGGCAGAGTGTGGAACCCACAATTTATACTTGAAAATGGATTTTACCTACTTCTGGGTGTGCTTGATATCTGGGGAGGGAGAAATTCCCTGCAAATAGGACTCTCAGGCATTGTCAGCCCTCTTTGTTTGGTGCCCTTTGATGGACTTGTTGTATAACAGAAGCTCCCAGTTGAAGGAGACTGTTAATATTCTAGCAGTTCCTTTCATTTTAAGAATTTCTGTTTCCTTTGTGGATGGATTTGCCACTCTGATTCAATTTTCCTGATAGAAATGTGCTTTCTGGCCTCTCATTTTTTATTAATTCAGGGGGAACATTTATCTGTTGTGATCTAAATGTGTATTTGTTTTACCCTGAGCCAACAAGACAATTACAAATGTTGTCTTGCCTGCAGCCAGAGGCTTAGAAATGCAGTTGTCACAGTGAAAGCCACAAAGCATATGAGTTCCAGGCTCTGTGCTGACACTTGACTAGCAGAATACATGCAGGATCCAGAAAGTGGAAAATTTTTTACTGGAGATGATGAATGTTTTTCTGCTCTGCAGAACTGGCAGTGGATTTGCTTGGGTCTTAATCTGAGTCAAGAGTTGTTGCTGAAAGTGTGCAGGGCAACATGACTGTCTAACTTCCCTATCATACTGATGCCCGTGGGCACTCCAAGAATAGTAATGGCATGGAAGTCCTCTGTCTTCTTGCTGCTGCCTAATGCCTCTCACTGGCTGCAGCCTCTGACACATCCTCCGAGACTGATGGAACTTGAACAAATAACAATGCTGCTTTGGCAACTGAGACAGGGCTAATGTGTATGCAGGAAAATTCAAGGATGGGATGTCTCCATTACTAACCTGCAGAGGAACAGTATCCAATGGGCTATAAATACACATCATTAGTCTTCTACCACCATGTGCTTCATGTTCATAATAAATGCAATTCTGCTTTCAGGCCAGGCCAGATTAGGTTCCTAAGGCAGGGGTGATAACGAAAATATATCTATGACTGTGCCATCTTTGTTATTCAGTTGCAAAAATTATGACTTAGGCGGTGCCCTTCATAGTGACAACCCTGATCATCTGAGGCTGTCTTGGGGTGGCTCCTTAGGGAGCCACTTTATGTCATTTTCTTGTAACTGTCACTCTAATGTACTGAAGGGAAATTTTGCTGTCATTTGCATATCCTGAAAGTTTACTGAATTTTAAGAAATATGTGCCTGAGAAGTAGCTTGTCTTGATATATTTAGGAGCTTGGATTTTTTTATTCTAGTTGGAACTGCCATGCTTAGATCCTACTCTAATCATCTACCCAGGGTAGATTTATGTGAATTAGCCCAGGGATGTGGGATTTAAAGAAGCATTAACCATGATTCCTGTTCACAGTAAAATGAAGAAGTCATGTATGAGCAAATACTCAGAGTCCAGAATGCCCAACAGAGATATGTACCAAGTGCCATTTGGGTGGAGAAGATTGGGTAATAAATATGCCAGCCAAACCTTTATTTTGCTTTTTAAGTACATTAAATGTTGGCCAGAATCTTGTTGTTGTTTAACAAATACCTAATCATTGAATTATCAATCATATGACATAACTGAGTCCTTAAGGACCCTTGGATAATATCAAAAGGATACCTGGACCCCAGTGTTTATTGAACAATATTCACAATGACCAAAGAAATCAACAGAAGTCTTCATGGGTTGATGAATGCATAAAAAGTTGTGGCATATATAGCCAATATTACTCATCCGTAAAAATAATGAGATCTTGTCATTTCCAGTTACATGGAAGGACCTGGAGGACATTATGTTAAGTAAAATAAGTCAGGCATAGAAAGACAAATACTACATATTCCCACTTATAGAAGGTAGCTAAAATAATTACTTTTATTAAAGTCAGCAGAGTAGTGATAGGTTAGGAAGGATGAGGAGGGGGCATTGAAGGAGTTTGGATAATGGGTACTAGAGTAAACTTAGGGATAAGTTTTTGTGTTCTGTGCACAGTGGCATGACTATAGTTTATAGGAACTTTTATAAATAACTAAAAGAAAAGAATTTGTAGGCTACAACCACAAAGAAGTGATAAATGTTTATGGAGATGGAAATGCTAATTATCCTGATTTGATCATTACACACTGTATACATGTATCTAATT
This sequence comes from Dolichotis patagonum, assembly GCA_004027295.1. Classification (NCBI taxonomy): domain Eukaryota; kingdom Metazoa; phylum Chordata; class Mammalia; order Rodentia; family Caviidae; genus Dolichotis; species Dolichotis patagonum. The sequence continues at coordinate 18,953 of PVJX010031779.1, forward strand.
ATCACACTGCACATCATAAATATGTATAATTATTATGTGTCAGTTCAAGACAAATTTTTAGAGTCTATTGATAAAAAATGAAGTAATTTTATCCTCAGCATTCCATTTATAAAGCCCGTAGTGGCTATTTGATGAAGTATAGCAGAATGAATATTCGACCATTGGTCAGGATCATTTCACTTACAATGGAAGTCTCCTTGTGAAAAAAGAATTTAAAAATATTTCTGGGTGAGCTATGTAATTTAAGTATCTACCAAGTAATCTTAATACTGTATTATCATTATTCTTTTTGTCCAGCATCCACTGAGCACTCCTTATGCTATTATTATTTGGGCAACTTGGAAGAAGCATTTTAAAATCAGGGCATTTGTTTGTCTGGTTCCTGCTGCTGTCCTCCTGGAGAGCACATTTATTCTATCGTGTAGGCGTCTCTGTCCTTACACTGTTCTTAGGGAAACTGGTTCAGCTCCATTTCCTTTCCCCCCTTCTAGTACAGTGCTTGTACATTGATGTCGGCATCATATTTTGTCTTGCCCTTTAACTTGAAAAGGATATCATAGACTCATAGGTACTATTTTATAAAACAAGTACAGAAATTCAAAATAGCTATTAAATGTATCTGATGGAATAAAGTTTATCCACTTGCTCATTTATGGAATAAATAAGTCATTTATTCACCAGATACTTTTGAGCACCTAATGGATACTTGCTGATTTTGGATCCTAAGGATGCAGTGGTGAAAAAAGAAAACACTATCTATCCACATTCTAGTGGAGAAACAAGCACTAAGGAGTACCTTAAAATGCCGTGTCAGGTGGCATAGTACTGAGAGGAGTAACAAGGCAGTGTTAGGTGGGTGCTATCATCGATGGGCCAGGCAAGTGAGGCCTCTAAGTGATTCATGTTGGAGCAGAGACCTACATGCAATAAGGCAATAAAACATGTAGAGGTTTTTTAGAAGCTTTATAGATGTGGAAATCGCTCTAGCAAAGACCCTCAAGAAGGATCTTGTGTTGTGCAGAAAGCCTGAAGGCCAGCGTGGCTGGTACAGAGTAGCTGAGGTTAGGTAGACTTTGTAGGTCACAAAAAAGAATCTGGATTTTATTCTAATTGTGATGGGAAACCATGCAAGCAACGTTTCATTTTGAAGATGGGGTGCCCTTGAGCATGTGTCTGATTGCTGAGGAGAGAAACAAGCAGACCATGGAGGATGACTGATCCGTGGTGGGTCCATTCCTGAATTGAGTTCAGGTTCCGTGTGATGGAGGTCGTACAGAGTTTGATTGACAATAACCGTGGTCAGTCCTTCTGCCCTGGTCCTGCCCGTGTCTCCTGGATCCTCTTCTCCCTGACACAACTCCTTGCTCTGGTGCAGGTACTTCTGTAGCATGTAGCACAGTAGCAAAGTGCTACCTGCAGGATTGTTAGGCACTGGTGATTTATGATATACTTTCATTCGTCATTCAGGAGAACATGGATTCTAGGAAAGATGAGTATGTAATCCAGTGAGTGTGGCTATCCAAATGTTTGTTCTGGGATAGGTCGACGTTTATTGGAATCAACAGTGAAAGTTCTGGCTTTGCGATATTCAGTTCAAAATTCTCCAGGTACTCATTTGGATGGATGTGCATTTCGGCAAATACATCTATTAAGGGGGATAATTTTTGATAGACAAACTAATTTGTGATACCCCACTGACCAAATGAAAAAAGGCACTTAGCTTCCCATACTTCTAATGATCTCAGTAATTACTTATCTGTTTGGAATAATCATTCTCGTGTTTCACTTTATTGCTCTCCCTTTGGAACCCCTGATCTGAATGACACTGGTTTATCTGTTACTTTAGCAGCCGGTTATCCACTCTTGAGTTCTAAATAAAGCCCATGGATAAAAAGTGTTTCCTGTGCTCGCTTCGGCAGCACATATACTAAAATTGGAATGATACAGAGAAGATTAGCATGGCCCCTGC
>PVJX010031780.1:0-20940 GCA_004027295.1 Dolichotis patagonum
GAGGAGCTCCCTGTTCTCCCGGCACTCCAAGTCAACCTCATGGTGCAGGTCCCGATGTGCCAGGGTCTCTCCCCTGCAGGCCTCCTAAAGTCTGCCATACTCACCTGCTATTTCTTTCTGATGAATGGACCATTCCATTTCCAAAGTTCTGAAATGGCCAATAGACCACAGAAAGAATTCTCTTTAGGCTCCTGTTTGAAACCAGCAGCTACAGCAATATGCTGGCCTTGCTTCAGGGCCATGGTGTTGGATATTTTGTCTCAGCAAAAGAGAAAAGTAACAAAAACAACCACCATGCCTGGCGGATGTTACTTCTTCTTTGGAACCAGTTGACCATGGACTGAATTCTCTGAATATGTGAGCCAAAATAAACCTCTCCCTCTTTATATTGTAATTACAGGGCAGTTTTTCCCAGTTTTGGAAGAGCAATTAATATAGAATCTCAGTCTGTTTGAGCTCTTATAACAAAATAACATAGAGTTGGTACCTCATAAACACAAGAGATTTATCACAGTTCTAAAGCCTGGGAAATCCAAGAACAAAGCAGATTTTTTGTCTGGTGAAGACCCACTGTCTAGCTTTTTTATGGTGTCTACTTATTGTGTTCTCATGTAGTAGAAAAGGTAATAGTGTTCATTTGAGCTCTTTTATACCTGCAATACCATTCATGAGGGAGATCTGTTCTTATGACTTAATCATCCACCAAAGACACTGTGTTCTAATATAAACTCCTTGGGTTTAGGGTTTCAGCATATGATTGTATAGGGAAACATATATTCAGTCAAAACACAAAGAATCATACTTTTCTCCATTTCGTGTGTGGGGGTTGGGGTAAAGAGGGAAATTGATTCTATTATTCCAGTTGTTAGTGTAATATACACTAAGGGTATCTTCTTTTGGTTTAATTCATAAATACCATAAAAATAGGTTTACTTTTATCATCCCAGTATGAGGTGGAGTAAATTTTTTCTTTTTTTTTGTATTATTCATGCTTTAACCAGTCCTTATGAAAGCAAACAATGAATATGAAAACAGTTTTTTTTTCTGAAAGGCACACTAATCATGGGAGGAAATTTATGGATCTGAAGAAAAATATTTTCTTTGATGTTTGAATTACTAGCTTTGAAGTAGTACATCAGGTGAGATGTCTTTTTCCCATAACTAGTAGAGAAATGTTTTCTTTATAATACAATTAGTGTTAGGTGTGTGTGAGCTTGTGTGAACGCAGGCTCAGGTGAGTGCTTTGTTCAGGTTTGCTTTTTGTTAGGAGCTCTGCCATGAATCAGCTCCAGGAAGATGAAAAACCAAATGCAGTCTGGTTTATTGAGCGAAACCTACAGCTGTGAAGTAAAGCCTGAGGATGTGGAAGTAAAAAGAGTGAGCCGCTGGGATGTGAGCTGACAGGTAGGAAGTGATGGAAATTGTCTCATCAAGACTGATTTCCATCCTGAAAGCCTCATGAAAGAGTGATGGTAAAAATGTCGAAATACCAATGAGAGATGGTCTACACTAAGGCTCTCTGTCCAAGTAGGAAAGTGAATTGAGTTTTAAAACAAGAACACACTTTGCAATCAGGATATTATGGATATTATCATATTATTGATATTTATATAGAAAATATTTATGAAATGTTCCAAAATTTTTCCATCATTATTGAAGATTCAAAACTCTCAGGTGTTTTTCAGTGTAGCAACAGAAGAGATGCACATAGTAAATATTTAAATAATTTTTAGAAAACAAAACTGAGCAATTCATGGAAACATACTACTATATTTTTTCTTTTTCTTTTCTTTAGACTTTTGTTTAGATTTGGAGAGATTATAACTATCAGTATAGAGGTTCTGTGTTTTCTTAAACAAATACCCAAAACAGAAACGAGGTTCTGCAAAACTTTCCACTATAATTTATGACATAATGGGGAAAGTGGAGTAAGCCTAGACCACTTCCACCAGTGCAAGTGGATTTGTGACCAAAGCACTGAATAAGAGAGTCACTGCTGGCTGGGGAGGTAACAGACAGCCCAGGCTGGCAGTTCAGTATGCCTGAAGGCTTCTACAAAAGATATTGGAAACACAGGAGCATGTGCAGTGGATATCCTGGAAACCTCAGTGGGCACAGGGATGGCAGATGTAAGCAGCAATCTAAGGCAATTGAGCTGCTTTGAAGGTGAATGTGAAAGGAATGCAACATTTCACAAGGCAGTGCAACACCAAGCTTGGAGAGGGGTTATGGAGTGCAGGACTTACTTGCAATTTTATTAACAAGGAACTGAAAGGATCTAGCCCAAAAAGGACAAGGGCATTATCCCTTTCTGTTTCCCTGCTATGGTTGATACATTGTGTTAACTTAAGAAGTTTAGAAGTTTAACTGAAAGACTCAGCAGGGAGTCAAGATTCTTACTTTGTAAAAATCTGAATCCTGTGCAAAGGAGGGTAAAGAGATATTGTGAGTGCTACATCTGCCCTGGAAGGGGGCAGGGGATGGCCTCCACACAATATAAGGGAGGAAAAGAGGCTGGCTCCCATCCCTCCCCCACTTTTGGTCTGGCTGCTTTTGCCTGCTGCTGCCTTGAAGTGAAACCTCCACAAACAATGAGCTAAATAAATCTTTCCTTTCTTCATTTTGGGTGTCAGGTATTTTGTTCCAACAAAGAGAAAAAAAGTAAAAGTAATCAAGGCATTTCCTTTTTACATAAAAATTATATATGAGCCTGATTTTATCTACATTATATTGACATACACAATTCTTTTATTTTCCAATTGCATATGAGCTGATTGTTGTTGGTGAAATACAGCCTGTAGCGAAACTGTCTGTCTATAGTTGTTTAGAATTTTGTAGGGTGAATATGACCATAGCTTGTTAGATCTATGGGTATCTTAGTAGCCTTTTAGCAAGTCTCATATTTAAATAAGAAAACAGTAATAAAAAATTGCATGCTTTGTACTTAATATTTATTAAGTAAAAAAAATTAAGCAGAGACTGGGAATACTTTGTGCATTTGTCATAATAGGAGACATAATGTAAAAGGGGAGATGAGCAGGGGATGAAGGAAGGGTGGGGGTTGGGAAAAATCAAGTTATATCATGTACAGGTACAAATTCTGTATGGTGAATGTGATTATTATGTATATCTAAAATGTACCCATAAAATCTAATTGAAGAAAAAAATAAACTGATCATTAATTAAAATAAAGATATAATATAGAATTTAAATATATTAAATCATTAAAATAATTAAAATTACATCCATAAAGGAATGTAAACATTATGTACTGTAAACAAATGCTAATAAAAATAAAAAATAAAAAGTAATGCAAACTTTTAAATTTAAAAAATTATATCATGTCTTACTTTCCCATTGCTTGGACAAAACACCTGACATCCACAAGTTAAAGAAAGAAAGATTTATTTTGACTTACAGTTTGTAGAAGTTTTGGTCCATAGTTATCTGTCTTGAAGGAAGGGCAGCATGGCAGAGAGTACGACAGGTGAGAAAGGGTTCAGGGCAGGGCCGACAGGAAGCAGGAAGCACAGTAGCTTCCTACTTATTTCCCTCTTTATTCTATACAGGCTCAAAGACTATCGTTTGGTGCCACCATTCAGGGTGAGTCTTCCCTCTTCAGCAAATCCATTATTCACACCCAGAACAATGCTAAGCTAATCATAAGACTGATCTAATATCATATACTCATGATCCAGTCACTCTCAGAAGCCCCATATATGAGCACACTAGGATTGGGGGAATATCTAGATATAAGACATAATGTTGCATAAAAGTATTCTGCTTTTATGGTGACTTTGTAGAATGCTAAAGCTGCATTTGCAATGGATGAAGTTGCATAGACAAAGAAGACTTTGTGCAGGACTTTTACAATAAGGGAGAGAGATTAAAATTCAATTTGAGTTCAACCTTATGGAAACAAAAAGAATGGATAATTTTTAAAGCCTTGAATGAAGACAGTGTGGGAAATTTAGCCTTACTAGTTTGTCTTATGCAAAGGAAAAGTAACTTTTTCTCAAACCTCCCACCCTTCAACAGAGTTCAGCTCCTCAGACTCCAATCTTCCCAACAAAACTGGGAGATAGAGACACTATTTTCTTGATGATTATGTTTCCAATAGATGGCTCCTAGTTTCTTGAGAAAGACAGTCCTGAGCTATAAAACTATCAAGAGGCTATTAAAGTACTTACATTCAAAAACATGCTTCAGAATTTATAAAATTTCTAATGTAAATGTTCTAAGATGGGAAGGCTGGATGTTAGTCTCTGGAAGAGGCCTGAATCCAAAGTTTAGTCAAAGTAAGGGAAATGTTATACCATTTTTGTCAGATGTTTGTATCTTACCACATTTTCCTGTGGCCCAATGGTAGTTCACCTTTTTGAGGTTGCTTTAATCTTCAATGTTTAATGATGATAGCTCTTTCTCCAATATGAAGTCTAATATGGAATATATTTGTTACACTAAAGGGATCTGGTGATCTCATACTTTGTTGAAAGCAAGGCAAATGTTTGTGAAAACAATTTATCAAAAGGCAATAAATGCTTGGAAAATCTTCATACTCTTATACATTTTCTTTCCATTCCAAAATATACTCCTTGGAAAGTAATCAGAATTTCCTCCCAGTGTAGGTACACTATTGTAACAAGTAGTGAAACTGAAAAGTTTCTTCCCTAGTATAAATTACTGGACATTATGGCAGTGGTCTAACATGGTGGGAGGCCAAAGCTAAAACACTTACCCTGATGACCACTTCCTCCTCCTTCCCTTTCAGCCATGATTACAACTTTCTCTTTCCTTTCCCATGCACACAAAGAAAATTCCACTTAGTTCCTTGCCTGTCACCAATGCCCACCCCAAGCTCCACTTCTGGTCAGAAGTCACATAACTCTCAGCTCAATCTGTATCCTGCAGAGGAGAAAACCCAGCCCCAGGAGTTGCATGCTCCTCTCGACATCCACAATAAAGGCTACTTGTCTTTCCTTTTATTTTCTTTTCACCAAAAAACTCTAGTAGAAACCTAGAAATAATCCATAAGTCTATCAGTTGGACAAAATGAAAAGTAAAAACTGAAAAAATTATATTCACATTGACATTTATATATAACTTTTTGCAATATTTAAAAATGAATATCAGGAAAGTACTTAAAACATGGTGATATGCCTTAAGTATAAAAGATTCTCTGTTCTCTAATATCCATGTATATATATATATATATATATATAAATATATATATATATATATATATATATATATATATATATAAATTCATTCTGTGATAATACCACATAGTAAGCTATTGTTTCTAATAAGCATATAGTCTCATAGTGACTTCTTTAAATCCCATTCCTATATAACTCTGATGTCTTCTACTTCATTTTTGTCCATTAAAATGGGGAACATTCTGTTGTGGCAAGGTGGGCTGTATGGCTAACTCCTCATTTGAAACACACTGTTGCCCAGAGCACAGCTGTCAGCTTCAGTAATAAATTAAAGAGACAGAGTTAAAATCAAAGAAGATGATTTATTTGTAAAAAGATGGGAAAGAAAGATTAAAGATGCAACTGTGAGATGATAGGAGCATGAGAGCTTAATACCCTAGAGCTCTCATTCCTGGCAACTTGTATCTAGAACTGTTATTTTTCCCATCCTCTAGGTGGCTGCTTGAAAGTTGTCCCGATCTGATCTGCTCTCTTGTCTGTCTTCATTTCTTCTGGCCCTTTGATTTCTTCCTGTCTCTTTGTGATGGGTAAGTGGGGTGGTTTTATAGGAAAGTAGCTTATACTTAATAATTAAGTAAAAGGACAGATCCACATATGTGTACCTAGTGTAATTATTATAGGCAGCTGAGTTAGGTAGAAATAGGCAAGCAGACAGGGTTAGGCCCTCACACAGGACTAGATGTTTTGTGACCTTGGAGGAGACAGCGTCTCCTGCTGTGGGCCAGATCTCAAGACAAAAGGCAAAACAAATGCAACCACACCCTAAGTATAAACATCAGAGATTGATATTCTAAATAGGTATGGATCACCTTGAGGAATCCAAGGGTCACCATCCCAACCCTCTACAGGAAGAGTCACTTATCCTTAAAAAATGCCTGCTTTCTACTTGACTCACTTCCTCATTTGTCCCCAGTTTAATCAATTTTACCTAAGCAATTAATCTTACTGATTAACCATAGTTCTCTCCCACCTTATGCCCATTTTGAGAGTTCTTAGGTTTTTCCCCACCTTGGACCTGTCTCATCTCATGGTTTTACTCTATTAAAGTCCCTAGGAAAGACAGAGTCTTTGGCAACCCACTCAAGACCAATTCTGTCTCTCTCTCAGACAGAAACTTTCTTCCTCTCAGTAAATATATTCTACTCTTAACCTCCATTGTTCTTAAAATTCATTCTTCGATTTTAGAGAACATGAACTCACATCAGACATCTGCTGGGTTGGGAGTTTCATTCCCCTATATCACAATGATATAGTGATGTTAAAGTGTGAACACACATAATGTGTATATGTGTAGGGGGGTGTGTGCATGTGCATGTGTGTGTGTGTCTTACATATTAAATAAGAGCACCTGGGTGACTGCCTGTTATCTCTTTTGCATTTGATTAGTTGGGTGAGTGGGGAAGGTCTTCGTGGGTGTTCTTGGAAGTCTTATTGATTACTTTTTATGGTGCAAGTTTTGTGTGACCTGGTGCCTCCTTCACTCTAACTTCGCTCTCTCTCCTTTGTATTTCTAATTGTTCTAACTCCAGAGTCTACCCCTGGAGGCAAGCAATACTTTTAGAAAGTTTCCTGTTATTGTTAGCACCTGGATGTCCCTCCAAATCTCATTTAGTCATGGGAGGTGGGCTTTGTGAAAGCAGCTGAATCTAGAGTATGTGGCTGACTTGTGGTATAATGCTGGGATTAAGAGTGCTGGGATGAAAGGTGGATGATTGCTGGATCAGTACACTGATTGGATTGCTGCCACCCTAATCCCAGCAGTCTAGATAAAACAGATGAAAAGGGGTTTGTGCTCTCTTACCTTCTTCCACTCCAACTCCCTCTCCCTCTCCTGTTTCCCTCTCTCATGTGGTTGTTGCTTCTGCTATCTTCTGTCACCATGGACTATTTCTTCTCTAGGATGGCACTGTTACAAGCTACCCTACCTTGGAGCCATCAGTTATGGATGGAAACCTCTACAAACTGTAAGCCAAATAAACTTTTCCTTCTTTAACTTTGGGGGTCCAGTATTTTGTGTCAGCAGTGACATAAAAATAACTAAAACAGGCTTTGGTGCCAGAGCAGTGGGTTGTTGCTGTGACTATGCCTGACCATGTGGTTCAAGAGCCTTTGGAAATGGCTTGTGGGGAGAGATTGGAATGAAGAGTGGATGCTTAAACAGTAGAGATGAGTTACCTTAACCTTTTCTCTACAGCAGATTCTGTTCAGAACTCAAACCAGGAGACTGATAGAAATCATGCTAGTAAAGTGCAGGCTTGGGAGGTTTCTGCTGGGAAGAAGGACTGCATTGGCTATTGGAATCCAGACAATGTGTTTTATACCTTGGCAGAAAGTTTGTCTGTATGTTTTCATGTGTCCAGATACTTTGTCTGAAACTGAGATTATGGACACAAGACTATTTAATCTGGCAGAAGAAATTTAATGGCAATCTAATGTTAAGGTGGTGTCATGGCTGTCGTGGGGAATTTTAGCCAGGTTTATGTTGAGAATCAAGATCAAAGAAGCTAGCAAAATGATTTAAAGCACTGTGAGTTTGGCCAGAAAGGAAGCTCCAGTAAAGTTGTGGACTGAAAAGATAGAACAGAGGAGGTCTCAATTTCTGAGAAGGAACAGGAAAATAGAAAAGATGATGTGTGTGCATCACAGGAAGCAGCAGGGCTCCACCCTTTGCAGCCTCAAAACTACAAAATGTGAAAGACTGATTTAAGGAGAAAGCCTCAGAAAAATATATTCCAGAATGGCAGCAACATAGAGAGATTGTTCCTTAGAATTTGATTCAGAGTGAAAGGGAGTTCTGGCTACTGAGAGTAGATTTTGGCATCATCCATGTGTCACTGGTTTTAGGTACATGCAGAGTGGAAGAGTTGTGGGATCAAGAAAGCTTTCAACAAGATTTCAAAGGCCCAGGAATCCAGGAATTGTGCCCCTGAGAGGACAACATATGAAGTTGTTAGTGTAAAATCAGATGTTCAGTGAAGACCCCAGAAATTCAGAGAAGCAAGGGATATGGATCATCTCATGAAGACTGCAAGGAGGGAGCAAAGCAGGCCCATGACAGAAGCAATGGGAGCTACATGTACCAGAAGTGCCATAGGCATGGAGCCACCAACCTCTTTGGAGTCTCTATCTTGCCACAGATTGCTTCAGATGCTGCACAGCTAACTACAGGATTTAATGTTTGATATGCTGCATTTTAGATTTGCTTTGGTCCCATTCCTTTGTATCCCCTGTTTGGAATTTTTGAAATGGAAAAGTTTATCTTGTGCTATTGAATGTTGGAAATGTTTAACTTATTTTTCATTTTTTTAAATTTTAAAGAGAATAAAACAAAAGAGGTTGGAACAAAGCATAGCAGAACAGAACAACATAAGCAACAGAGCACTTTACAATAAGACAACTGGATATTAACAGTAACTATCAAAATACCTTTTTCTCTGCTATAGTTGAGCATAGTTTCAAATACAATAATATCAAACATAACAAAATAGTATAAAACCATTCAAAAGAATGAAAGAATTACAGGACATTATGAAATGAATAACAGAATGAGCAATGGCTACTATAATATCTCATTTTCAACAAAAAATTTGTTTATATGATCACATATATTAAAATCACAATAAGACACAACATGATAGAACTGATGGTAATAGCAGAGTAGAAGCATGGTAGGACTTCTAAGCAAGATGATATTAAATCAGCAATGGTAGCCATAAGGTTTTGTTTTCTGCAAAACAGCTGTTCATACCATCACACGTAATAAGGTCAAACAAAACAGATTAAAACCATTCCAACTGATGAATGAAAACATTGAAAGGCTTCAAAGCAATGAAATGGAAAATCATGATTACCATAAAATCTTATATACTCTTATCAACTCTCATACTAGGGAGACTATACAGTACTTACATATGTCAGTTTGGTTTATTTCACTTATAAGTATGGTTTCAAGTCGCATCCATTTATTTATCAATATCTCAGTGTGATCATTCTTTATAGCAGAGTAGTACTCTATTTTATAAAAATGCCACAACTTTTTTATCCATTCCTCAGTTGATGGGCACTTAGGTTGTTTCCAAGATCTGGCTATTACAAATTGTGCTGCTACTTTTGGCAGCCTGAAGGAGAGAGACCCTGGTGTGTCGGGACCTGCACTGTGAGGTTGACTCGGGGTGCCAGGAGAACAAGGAGCTCCACTCCTCTCTGGGGGGTGGCTGTGATCCTGCCAGTGGGCGAGCTGAGAATCAGACATCTCATGTCGTCCTATCCCATGCCCCCCCCACCTTGGCAAGTGGGCCCCCCCTTAGCAAGTGGGAACCAGTTAACTACACATCTTATGAAAAAATTGGCTATGGTATTTAGTATGAGCTCCCATATGCAAAGATATGAACAACCATTTGGAAGAAAACAAGAGATAATATGACAGATAGTGAAGATCTTTGGTTTTATAGCTTTGAAATTTATGCTTTCTTAATTTATGCTTTCTTTTCTTTCTAGTGGTATTTTGATTGGGATTGCGTTGAATCTGTATAGTAATTTTGGTAGAATGGCCATTTTCACAATGTTTGTTCTTCCTATCCATGAACAGGGGATGTCTTTCCATTTTCTGAGGTCCTCTTTGATTTCCTTTTTCAGAGTATTATAATTTTCCCTGAATAGATCTTTTACTTCTTTCATGAGATTAATTCCTAAGTATTTCATTTTTTTGGATGCTATTGTGAAGGGTGTGGCTTCTCTTACTTCTCTTTCAGTATTTTTGTTGTTAGTATATAGGAATGCTATTGATTTTTGAGTATTGACTTTGTATCCAGCTACCTTGCTGAACTTATTTGTTATATCTAGGAGTTTTTCAATGGAGTTTTGGGGGTCTTCTATGTAAAGTATCATGTCATCTGCAAACAATGATAACTTAACTTCCTCTTTTCCTATGTTTACTCCTTTTATTTCTCTCCCTTGTCTAATTGCTCTGGCTAATATTTCCAGTATTATGATGAATAGGAGTGGTGGTAAGGGACATCCTTGTCTTGTTCCTGATATTAGGTTAAAGGCTGTCAGTTTTTGGCCATTTAATATGATGCTGGCTGTTGGTTTTTCATAGATGGCCTTTATCATATTGAGGTAAAGACCATCTATTCCGATTCTCTGTAAGGTTCTTATCGTGAATGAGTGTTGGACTTTATCAAAAGCTTTTTCTGCATCTATAGAGATGATAATGTGGTTCTTACTTTTGACTTTCTTGAGATGGTGGATTACATTTATTGATTTACGTATGTTGAACCATCCTTGCATTCCTAGGATGAACCCCACTTGGTCGTGCTGTATAATCTTCTTGATGATTTGCTGTACCTGTTTGCTAATATTTTATTGAGAATTTTTGCATCTATGTTCATCAGGGAGATTGGCCTATAGTTCTCTTTTTTAGTTGGGTCTTTCTCAGGTTTTGATGCTAGAGTGATATTTGCTTCCAGGAATGACTTAAGAAGAATTGCTTCCCTTTCAATCTCATTGAAGAGTGTGAGGAGTGTCAGAATTAAGTCTTCTTTGTATTTCTTGTAGAATTCTGCAGGGAACCCATCTGGGCTTGGGCTCTTCTTTGTTGGCAGGGACTTAATTACATTTTCAATTTCATTAATAGAAATTGGGTTATTCAGCAGTTTTACATCTTTCTGATCCAGCTTCAGTAGTTCATATGTATCTAGGAATTTGTCTATTTCCTCTGTGTTATTGAAACCTATGAGAGTAGAGGTTTTCAAAATAGATGTTGATGATCTTCTGTATTTCCACTGACTCTGTAGTAATTTCATCTTTTTCATTCCTTATTGCATGAATTTGAGTTTTTCTTTCCTTTTTTAAATAAAGTTGGCTAGGAGCTCATTAATTTTATTTATTCTTTCAAAGAACCAACTCTTTGATTCATTGATTCTTTGAATTGTTTTCTTAAACTCTATTGCATTAATTTCTGGTCTGATCTTTATAATTTCCTCCCTTCTTTTGGCTTTGGGCTTGGCTTGCTCTTCTTTTTCTAGATGTTTGAGTTGTAGCATCAGGTTGTTTACTTGTGTTTGTTCTGTCTTCCTGATGTGGGAACTCAGTGCAATACATTTTCCTCTCAGGACTGCTTTCATTGCATCCCCCTAAATCTGGAAAGTTGTGTTTGTATTTTTGTTTGTTTGTAGATATTGTTTAATTTCTTCTTTAATTTCCTCCATGACCCACTGATTTCTCAAGAGTGTATTACTCATTTTGCATGGGTTAGTGAGGTTTCTGCAGTTGCTTTTTATCATTTTTTTCTAATTTTTTGGCACTATGATCCAATAAGCTGCATGGGATAATTTCAATTCTTTTGAATTTACTTAAATATGTTCTGTGGGCTAGTTTATAGTCTATTTTAGAGAATGTCCAATGTACTGCTGAGAAAAATGTATATTCTGATGTTGTGGGATGGAAAACTATATACGTCTATCAAGTCCATTTGTTCACAGATGTGATTGAGTTCTGTTATTTCTTTGTTGATTTTCTGTCTAGTTGATCTGTGCCTTTGTGTCATAGAGGTGTTAAAATCTCCCATTATAATTGTTTTATTGCTTATTTGATTTTTCATTTATATTAATATTTGCTTTGTATAGCTGGTTGCTCTGGAATTTGTGCATATATATTTAAGATTGTTATCTCTTCCTCTTGAAGTTTTCCCCTAATTAGTATGAAGTGACCTTCTTTATCCCTTTGGATCATTCTTGGTTTGAAGTTCACATTGCCTGCAAGCAGGATAGCTACTCCCACTTTTTTTGTTGTTGTTTCCTTTTGCATGAAGTATTGTTTTCCGTCCTTTGACTTTCAGTCTATGGATTTCCTTTTGGGTTAAATGGGTTTATTGTAGATAGCTTATGGTTGGATGTTGTTTCTTGATCCATTCTGCCAGTCTGTTTCTTTTGATTGGTGAGTTGAAGCCATTTACATTAATGGTTGTAACTGTTATATATTGGCTTATTGTTGACATGTTATCTTTCTGCTGTTGTATCTTTACCTTTCCATTCTGTTTAATTGTCTGCCTTGCTTGGAGGTTTTATCCTATGTATATCTAGGATATCTTTCAGTATTCTTTGTAGGGTTGGTTTGGTGGTCATGAAATTTTTCAGCTGTTCTTTGTCATGGAAGTATCTTATTTCTCCATCCATTTTGAAGGACAGTTTTGCAGGGTACATCAGTCTGGGTTGGAAGTTGTTTTCCTTTAGGATCTGAAATACCTCACTCCATGCTCTTCTTGACTTCATTGTTTGTGTTGAGATGTCTGCCATGATTCTGATAGGTTTTCATTTATAGGTGATCTGTCTTTTCTCTCTAACAGCTTTTAGTATTCTGTTCTTATGGTGGATTTCTGGGATGGTGATTATTATGTGTCTGGGTGTAGTTTTATTTTGGTTATGGCTACTTGTAGTTCTATATGCTTCACTAATCCAAATGTCAGTTGCCATTCTCATGTTTGTGAAGTTTTCAGCTATTACTTCTGTAAATATCCCCTTGATATCATTTGGGCTGTCCCCTTCTTTTTCATTTATCCCTATTAATCCTGTTATTTTCCTTTGCATCTTCTTGCAGCTGTTGAATTGTTATTTCCTGATTCTTTGTTATTTTTAAAAGATCTTTCCTTTCCTGTTCACTAGTTGCGATCTTATTTTCGAGGTCTGAAATTCTATCTTCCCTTTTGTTGACACAGTTTTGACAGCTTTCAATAGAATTTTTGATTTCCTGTATATCTCATTGAATCTTCTTTATGTATTCTTCTTGTTTCTTATAGTGTTCATTCAGGGATTCTATCTGTTTGCTTTGTTCCTCTAATTTTTTAGCTGTGTCTTCACTAGATGTGTTCACTATTTCTTTCACTACTTTTATCATTTCTTCTTTTACCTGGGAAATTATTTCTGGTTTGACTTTTTCCATAGCTTCCCCTAGTTGCTTCTTTATTTAAGTTGATATCATTTCAGCCATTTCAGGTGTATGGCTTCTATTATGTTCTATATACATGGGTCCTAAGCTTTCTTGGGATGGGCTGGATATTTGAGCCTGCCTTTTGGTCTTTCCTTTTGTCATTTTTCTTTATTTCCTTGGTTTGAGTGGTGTTCCAAAGCTTCCTCTGGGTGTATTGCAAATCACCTCCTGTACCCTCAGCTCCTGGAGCAGTCTCAGCTCCCCTGCAGGCACTTGTCTCCCTAAATTGAGAGCCTGAAGATGGGTGTGCAGAACTGGGGCCAGCAGAACCCCCAGGGCACAATCCCCTGTCCTAGAGTAGTGGATATGAACTCAACTGCTGGCTGTGCTGGTCTTAAGCTCTCTCCAGGCCAGTCCAAACAAGCCCAGAGTCCTTGTGCACAGTCTCTGCCTCCTGAACTGAAAGAAGGCCACTGGGCATGGTTGACTGAGGCCCTGGAATCTGCTGGGCCCAGTCCAGCATCTCGGGTAGCTCCTCAGAAACTCAAATGCTGGAAGCATAGGTCTCCAACTTTTCCTGGTCAGTGGGACTCACCTCAGGCAATCTCCACTCCCTTTCAGGCTCTGGCTCCCTTAATTAAGAGGCAGAAGCTGGGCATGGAGGACTGGGGCTGGCAGAATCCCTGGGGCAGAGGGGTGGATATGCACTCAACCACTGGGAGTGATGGTCTTAAGCTCTCCCCAGGCCAGCCCAAACGAGCCTAGAGTACTGGTGCATGGTCTCTGCCTCCTGAACTGAAAGAAAGCTGCTGGGCATGATCGACTGAGGCCCTGAAATCTGCTGGGCCCAGTCCCGCATCTCCAGTAGCTCCCCAGAAACTCAAACACCAGGACCGGAAGTCTCCAACTTTTCCTCTTACATTTCATTTTTAAAGCAGCTCACAGCTAAGAGTTTGTATTAAGTCTGAAAGGAGACTTTGGAGTTGGACTTTGACTTTTCAATAATGCTGAGGCTGCTAGGACTTTGGAAATTCTTAGAGATAGACTAAATATCTTCTGCATAAAAAATGTACATAAATCTTTGGGAGACCAGAGACAGAATGTTATGGCCTGTGTCTAGGTGTCCCCTCAAAGCCTCATGCAGTCTCAGGAGCAAGTTTTTAGAGTTTATGATGGATTCATGGTCTAATGCTGGGAGTAAGGGTGTGAGTGCTATATCTGCTCTAGTGTACCTGCATACAATATAAGGGACAGAAAGAGGCTTGATTTCTCTCTCCTCTCATTTCCTTTGCTATCTTCCACTGACATGAATTGTTGGCACTTTGTCATGTGCCACCCTGACTTAGAGCCAGGACATGACCCTCAAGGTAATGACTAGAAAAACACTACAAGGTAATTACCCTGTAAAGAACCACAGTCATCCTCAGCAACAGCAAGGATCCAAACTCCTCTGATGATGAGAACAGCTGAGTTCATATCAGGAAAAGCAGCATGACAAGCTTTTCTAGGAAAATCAACAACACACCATCTTTCTTTCCAGCCCTCTTTTTATGCTGTTGGGAACAAACCTCAGATGGGTCATCTGTACACAGTACCATGCTGATTCAATTCAGCTAGGTGTTACAAGTTGACCACTAATTAGTCTACCACATTTCCCTATTGATTTTTAATCTTATCCCCCTATCTGTTTCCTACCAGTGGGAGCCCCTATCCCTACAATACTTCTCTTTGATTTCTCCAAATTGGGTCATCAGTGTAAGGTACTTGTGTGTAGCAGCTTATTGATACTGTATATTTGAGGGTGGTGGAGAAGGGTTACAGCATACTGAGACTTCAGTCTAAAATCAAATGTTAGAAACTCTCTTGTCAATACTCGTTAATTGTTTATTCTACCAGGCATTTCTTACAGATCCATTTTTCGCTCTGCATAGTTGCTTCCTGCCAGTCTATTTTCCTTTCTGTCTTCTTCATTATTACCCTTTTTGAACAGTTCTCATTACTGTTTGCTGATGTATCTAGGAAATTCCAAACTGTTTATAATCCAAACCAGTTTACTGTTCTCTTAGTTTCTCTGTCTTCAGGAGCACATTGTGGGCTGTCCCTTCTAAGAGAAGAATAAAAATATTTTAAAATATCAGTTAACATCATGTGTTCTGGCAGTCTATACAGTGACAATACTGCTTTCTATGTCCCTTCTTTTCCTTCCTCTTTCTAATAAGATCCTGCACCTACTTCTCTTACATTTTCTAGAGTCTGTGTGTTGCTGCTCAGTGGTTCTGGAAGCATCACTGACTAACCCATATGTGCTCTTGCTGACATGAAGCAGATGTCCCTTACTGTTCTGTGGGTGGTTGGTTAAAAGGCAACTAAAATAGAAAACTCTTGCATCCTTGATCTGGTACCCTCAGATTTTGGAGGAGGTCATCTTCAGTCATTCTTGCCAGCACCCTGTGCTCAGAGATGCCACCTGAGGTGGACCACAGGGCACACCTGACCTACTGCTTCTATGCCAAACCTGCCCACTGCTGCTTTTGTGGGTAGGACCAGTAGGCTATGCTTCCTTCCTCTGTTAGGGTGCATCTTCCCATTGTTCTCAAGGAGTTCTTCAAATCTTCTTGAAAATAAAATCCCAACTACTCCACTCTGAATGTTCAGTGAAAATGTCTGAGTATTGGAGGTAGTTAACTCTATAGACAAGAAAGAAATATATCAACTTTGAGAGTTGTCTTTAAAGTGATCAGATTATGAAAGATTTTATTTTTTTAGTCTTTTCCATGCTGTTTATATTGAAAGTGTATTACTTTTATAATCAGAATGTTAGCACATAATAATTGACATAAAACATTAAAGTATTTGAAATATAAAAATTTGTAATATTTTATAGATTAATGATATTCTCTTTGTTGTAACAAAAAAACATATCTGAACACAATTATCCTAATTACTCAAACACAGGTTTGTCTGCAGGCAAGTATTCGTGGTTACATACATTAAAAGAATTTTTCTTTTGAAATCATGAATAAAATTTATTCATGATTTCATGAATAATGGGAGAATTATGTATTTTGACAAATTGGAAGACATATTAACTACCAGAGTTGTGTGCATCAAGTCTATGAGAACTAGATTTTTTTTAAAAGACAAAGTTCTATAAGTTAAAGACAAAAATGAAGCTTTTCTTTGGCTTCAGCTGTTCCTAAATCACTTCACCCTCTGTGTCAGCTGCTATTCCTGCACCTATGTAGATGAAAGGTTTCTTATCAATATGTAAAGCTGTGGGACCTGCAGCCAGTGTTGGTGTGGAGAGTTCATTGCTGAATGTCACCCTGAGGGGAGCAGCTGCTGTGCTTTTAATGGACTGTTGTGGAGGTGGGGAATGGCAGAGATGGATGCTGCCTTTCACAGTGAGGAGCTTGGCGATTCTGCTTGCGGCACTTCTTGGTGCCATCGCGCTGATGCTATGGCCACTGACCCTGTTGTGTTTTGATAGTGGCAGCAGCTGTGTTTGGAGAGTCTCTCAAAAACCGGCTGTGTATTGACTGAGAATCCATAGAACCACAGAGCCCTGCAGTGGTCCACTTTGAAGATAATTGGGATAAAAATGATGTAAAGAGACACTGTATCCTGAGAAGTTACACCTCAGGGATTCAAGAAACACTTTATCAAAGTACCAAAATGAAAGCTTGAAATCATAGTAATATTCTCCTTTAGTCACATAACTTTGTTTTCTACTCTAAGCTGGAGATGTGAGAGAGCTTGCTTACACTGGGTACAACCATGCCTGTGCTATGGCCTTTCATCACACTGTAGCTTTTCACTAGAGTATGTAAAGGTGGGAATGCTTATGTATTGAATATGTCCTTATACCAAGAGTCATGTTAGGCTTTGAGGGGAAGCAAAGATCGAGACACATTCATGATTCCTGCCTGTCAGAAATTCACATGTGAATTAATGTGTACTGTAATGTAATTACCATTGTATAGATATTATTAGTGCTATGAAAAAAGTGTGAAACATGGGGGGACTATAAGTGTATGCCTTCTGCATGTGCCTTCCAGGAGTAAAAAGACCATTTTTTTTGCACCTAAATGATATACCTATACCAGCACAGTGACCAGACTTAGATAAAATAGGTGATTAACCAGTATCTTAGGTGTGAATCCCCGGGGTTCTTTCTATGTGGAATTGCAACTCAGGAAAGAGTATGGATTAGTAACATCTGTATGATGATAGGTGCTTTTACAGGTGATGCTTATTCTACAAATTGCTTTATTTTTGCCTAACATCATTGCAGTGTATAACATTTCAGTCACACTACCCCAAGCACATGGGGAAGTAACTGAAGAGAGAAAGCCTTTGTAGAGTAATAGGATGATGGAAATAAAAGTGAAAAATTATCATCAAGGAGGTTAAACAATGTATGCACTTTGGAATCAGAAACAGTCTAGCTGAAATTCTGTTTCCATTCTTACAACCTATGGTTATTTAACTTCTCTGAGTGTCTGTTCAGATATTTGCATAAAAGTGATGGCAATAATAGTAGTACTAACCTTAGTGAGCAGGTGTAATGAATTCATTATTCAAAGCAAGTGGTTCACTTGTTAGAATGTAGTGAAGATTTAATAAAGAGTAATTATTATTATACAGTTCCAAAATATCCTAAATACATTGAAGGCAACTAAAGCAAAGCAGGTGCAATTAGCACAAGACACTACCTACAAGAAAACAATTTCAAAGGCATCACTATGAGACAGGCACAAGTATGGAATGTAGAAAAAGATCAGTGTATGAATCAAAGGTAGGGTGGAGTAAGAACAGCAGCAGCAGGCAGAAATTCTGCACTGTTGACATTTTGGTGTATACCTTTTGAGACTTTTTGATGTCACCATCTATTTAGCCAGTCTGTTGGGAGCTGTTGAAGCTGGAAACTGACCACACATGCAAGGCAGGGGCATGACCATCCCAAGAACAAAGAGTGCCCGGGCAAGCCACATGAAGAAGCTGCTTCAGTCCAGAGAACCTCTAACCCCAAGACAATCTCAACAGTGGGTTGCTAGGACAACAGGGTGTCATATGACATTAAGTTGTTAAAATGTATAAACAAACACCCCTGCAGTGAAGGGGCAGTTTTTTCTCCCCACCAGGAGACTAAGGGCCCTACCTGATGAGAGCTTTTGTGTCTTTATTTTTGTCATCCTCCTACCATCCCTCTCCCTAGGAAACATCTGGAGCTGTACAGGTTGTGGCACCATTTAGCCATTCTATGTATATGTATCTTTCCTACACCATGAGAACTATAGACTCTTCTTTAACAAAATGCCGTATATCTATTTATCCAATACATTTGAATCTAAATCATCTTACATTTTTGTACTGCATCAGGGAAAGCAAGACTCAAGCTGTTTGTGTTTTTGCCAGGCTCCCAGGAATGAGTGTGCCCACACTGAGAGAGATGTGTGATGCACACATCACACATACAGGAACACACGAACCACACACACACACACACACACACACACACACTGAGTCAGCCAGGAGAGATGCTTCTCTTTGCCACATCTTTGTAGGTAGCTTAGCCCTCCAACAGGTAGCTTAGCCCTTATCAAACAAACAAAAATAATAGAATATTATATTCCTATGTGGTGGGTATTGCAATCACTTGAAAATCCAACCCTGGTGGTTATGATGCTCCTGAAATTAAAACATTATTCTTCCTTGAGAATATAGTAAAGTTTTCAGACTTACTTGTTGAGAGAGTGATGGGAGAGGGTCATAAAGGAGAGAAGAATATTAACTCAGCTTTCTCTTCCAGAACAAATGTGCTTTACTAATTTTTCATAATTTCCACTTACTTACATGCACTGAGGATGGTTTGTTGATCCTCTTATCTATTATCCTATTGGGATATGTGCTTTGCTACTGAATGATATCTACTCTCAATATACTTAGTCTGTTATCTATTTTCTCACTCTATAGGGTTCAAAAATTTATTCCCAGATTGATATGCACCTTTTATTTTGCTTGCAGGGAATTTAGATGTATAGATGTTCCATTTTTAATACTGTTTATATTCCACTGCTTTCATGGATCATTTTTGTAGTGTCAGGCTCAGGAGAGCTTTTTCTTTCCTCAGTGTGTTTAAGAGCTCAACTATATTTCCTTCAGCCTTTCTACTAAGGAATGTGGAAACTGATCTTTAAATTGGTATTTGTATTCCTGGTTTTCTACATGCAGGTTCCATAGTTTTGTTGCATTATTTCAGGCACTTGATGTATGTTGTAGGAATGGTAATATTTTCAAGTATAAAATAAAGATAGAGAGCCCAGGAAATCTCACAGAGACCAGCATCATGGCCTGACTGTGGGACCCGAAACTCCGGGACCCGCAGAGTGGCCCAGGCTCTTTGGATTGAAAGTCTGCGCAGACCAGCATCTCGGCGTGACTGTTTGGGGCTGGTAGGCCCACCCTTCATCTGCAGGGAACTGCCCTGAGACCAGCATCTGGGCCAGGTCTGTCTGGGCCTGTAGCCCCACCCTTCACCCCCAGGAAATCTCCCAGAGACCAGCATCGCGGCCTGACTCTTTGGGACTGGGAACCTCCCGGACCCGCAGAGTGGTCTGGGCTGTTTGGATTGGGAATATTGTGGAGACTGGCATCTTGGCCAGGTCTGTTAGGAACGGGAACTTTGCAGAAACCAGCATTTTGGCCTGACACTTTGGGACCTGTAGGCCCACCTTTCACTCGCAGGGAACCTCCTGGAGACCTGCATGGGACAAAACACGGTGGCCTGGCCTGCCTGAGATTCCACAGGCTCTGGGTTGACCACACCCAGCATTCGCCTTACAACTTAGGGAGCCAGGAGCCCACAGAGGGGAGTTAGGACCCTGTGAGGAAGCCAAGAGCCTGTGGGGGAGCCACTGCCCCTCCAGGAACTGAGGGTGCAAGAGGTAATTCATCACACATGCAGAGAAAGCTTTGAAACACCGCTCAAAGCAGGGAAATATAGAAAAATGACAAAAGGAAAGATCAAAAGGCAGGCTCAAAGCCCTAGACCTCCCCAAGAAAGCTTGGAAGCTGTGTACATAGAAGAAAAAAGAAACCATACATCTGAAATGTCTGAAATGATATCAAATGAAATAAATATGCAAATAGGGAAAGCTATGGTGAAATTTAAATCAGAAATACTTGCTGAGGTAAAAGAAGAATTGACAAAAATAGTAAAAGAAATAGTGAACGCATCTAGTGAAAACACAGATAAAAAATTAGAGGAACAAAGCAAACAGATAGAATCCCTGAATGAACAATATAAGAAAGAAACAGAATACATAAAGCAGATTCAAAGAGATATACAGGAAATCAAAAATTCTATTGAAAGCTGTAAAAACCACCTCAATGAAAGTGAAGATAGAATTTCAGACCTTGAAGATAAGATTACAGCCAGTGAGCAGGAAAGACAAGATCTTTTAAAAATAACAAAGAATCAGGAAACAACAATTCAACACCTGCAAGATGATGCAAAGAAAAATAACATAAGATTAATAGGGACAATTGCAAAAGAAGGGGACAGCCTAAATGATATCAAGAGGATATTTACAAAAGTAATAGCTGAAAACTTCCCAAACATGAGAAGAGAAACAGACATCTGGATAAATGAAGCATATAGAACTCCAAACAGCCATAACCAAAATAAAACTACACCCAGACACATAATAATCACCATCCCAGAAATCCAACATAAGAATAGAATACTAAAAACTGTTAGAGAGAAAAGAGAGATCACCTATAAAGGAAAACC
>PVJX010031781.1:0-20940 GCA_004027295.1 Dolichotis patagonum
CGCGCACTCTGTATGAGTGCACCGTAGGCGCGTACACCAAAACGGGATCGTGCTGACTTCCCGATTCTTAACCTGCTTTCTACACCGGCTATTTTGCAGGCTCTTTGCTGTGGTGTTGTCTCCTCATAATGTCCTACTTAGGTGACTGTAGCTTATCCAGCCAGCGTCCTGTTATTGGGCCACTGGACAGTTGGTAGCTTGTCATTGTCCTATCTCACATGGGGTCACTTCCTAGCTACTTTACTGTGTACCTTTCATGAGTATAGATTTTTTGGTATATTAAAAACATAACTAAAACACCCCCCTACTCCCACCAGAGCCCCAAATCTGGGAACTTAATGATTACGAAGTGGGACTTGGAACATTTATCTGGCTTCCCCCTCAGCAGTCTCTTGTGCAGGTCACGCTCTTGCCCATGCATGGCGACCTCACTGAGGAGCAGACCCAGCTGGGAGGAGGCGTGGGAAGCGTCTGTGCGTGGGAGGGCGTGGCACCCAGGGCTGGTTCTCTGCACAGACAGCGCTTTTTTGCTGGTCTGGTCCTTCCGGGTGCCCTTAAGAAGTGCAGAACAAGTTGGGGTCTCCAGGGCTTGGTGACTTGAGCTGAATGCTGAAATAAGCTGTGACTTGATTGCCCTTCAATTTGCATGGCTTCCATTAGCAATGGTAGCTTGAGGATTGGGGGCCAGCTGCTCTGTGGCTTTTGTCCCAAAGGCAAGTGTACCAGCTTGAAGAGCTCAAGTGCGCTTTGCGTCTTCAACTGACACTTTGGGCTTAGTGTGATGCAGTGTTACCATAAGTCACTGAGAACCCCTCGATCTCAAGGGCTCATGAAGGTGCTGGGTCCACATTGCTGTGGGCAGGTGGCAAGTAGAGACAATTAGTGACCTGCTGGTGCTGAGAGATGGCAGGGAAAGCAGGAGACAGAGGTGTCTCTTGATGGCCTGCCCATCATAGAGAGGAGAAAGACTTCCCCTTTTCCCCTTTAGGTTCTGCCTCTATGCAGGCCAGCTTTGCCTGTGTAGATCACTGTGAGCTCTTGCGAGGTGGCACTGAGCCACACTTGCAAAGGACTGTTGGATACTTGGGTGCAGATGGTTGTCACCTGTACTCCTTGCCCTGGGAAATATCAGCTTGTTGGAGTTGATCTCATCTGTTCCCAGACCCAGGCCTCCATCCTTTCCCTCAGCCAGGCAGAGGCATGAACTTTTGGTGGCCTCTGGGACCTCCCTGCCATGGCCAGTGGCTTCTTGCTGAAGCTTCAACACCGAAGTCCCTGGCAAGCCATGGCCCCTCTGATGGACATGTTGGTTGCTGTCTTGATGTGGGTGCAGAGGACTTGGGAGGGCTTGAGAGCCATGATCTTGGTGGTCAAAATCATGGCATGTCCTTCAGTCCCTGACCTGGCAGTGGGGTGGGCCCAAGGGACCCTGGGGATCTTCGGTGGCTGTAGCAGCCAGGTGGGAGGCTCAGTGCCTTTGTATGTTACTTAACTTCCTGGGACACTTTAGTTGGAACTCTCTTTGACCCTAATAGGTTTTTTTTAAAAACCATTATTATATTTTCAAAAGTACACGTAACATAACTTTTACCATTTTAACCTCTCGAGGCATACATTTCACTATAAATTGCATAGCTGGCCCTTCGGGTCTGGGGTTTGGTATCTCTGGATCCAGACGGCTGAGGACAGAAGATATTTGAGAGAACTGCATCTGCACTGAACCTGTGCAGACTCTCCCACGAGTGTTCTCTGAGCTACGGATAGCGTGTTAGCGCTGCGGTGGGGAGGACAGGCCGTCTGCAGGTGAGGTCCGCGCCAAGGCTGAGTCATTTTCTCCTGAGGGACTTGTGCATCCTTGAATTTAGAGCCCATGGCATTCCTGGAGTCCCTCCCCTGTGGCTACAGGGGACCACTTAGTCAATCGTGACTGACCCTCAGGACAATTTCCATTGAAGTCCAGCTCTCCACTCCCCCTGCCCTGTGCCTCATTTCTCTCTGATGCAGTCCCAGCCCCAGTATGGACGTGGGGCCACAGAGTATCCACTCCTTTGTGATGGCCCCTTTGTGCTTTGCCTGTGTCCACCAGGCTCATCCATGTTACGGTCTATACCAGGGTCCTTGGTTTTAAAGTAGTGTCATTTCACTCTGCATGGACACTCACAGTTTCTAACCACAGGGCCCCCAGAGTCCTTGGTGTACGCTGGTCCCAGTTTCCCCAGGTGCAGGCCCTGGGTACAGGCTCTCCAGCTGTGGTTCTGCCAGTGCATGAATTCCCCTTGGCCTCCAAGTCTGGAGGCCAGAGGCAAGGCCAGGAGTGTCGCTGGTGGCTTTCCTGGGGTCCGCTGCAGGTAACCGCACGGCCATATATGGTGACTCAGGGGAAGGGGCTCTGTCACTTCTGCAATTTACAGGCAGTTGTTGTCACGCTGAATGTCACACTGGAGCAAGGCCAGGCTGAGGCAGGAGCAAGCTTTTCTCAGGCTGCTGACACCAGGCACTGGCCCAGGACTCAGCCTGAGCCATGGCCCATCCTGGGACCCGGCAGACAACCTGGGTCCCCAGCCACACTCAATGCCCATCAGTGAGTGATTGGGGAGTGTGGGGCGCTTTACGTCACCCTTGTTCGTCATCATGAGCTGTGACACAGTGTTATCCGGTTTTACAGCAGTGCAGGCCAAAGCTGCGGCCTAGGGCGGCCTAGGTCCCGGCCTGAATCCACTGGCTGGGTTGGGGAGTGGGCTCTCCTGGCATTGCGGGGACCTGTGAGCCTCTCCAGCAGATCACTGGGGCTGTGTGGGAAATTTGGGAGTCCCGAGCACTTCCTTCTTCCTCTGGACCTAAAACGCAATCCACGCACCACGCCCAGCCCTCAAACAGAGGCAGAGCAGCACCGTGACAGCCTGTTGTCTCTGCCTCCTGCAGGTGGCCCACTCTGTTCCTGCTGTGTCCCGGACCCCATGGGACTGTCCTTCCTGCCCACCTACGGCTGCCAGAGCAACCGCACGGCCAGCGTGGCGGCCCTGCGCATGAAGGCCCGGGAGCACTCAGAGGCCGTGCTGCAGTCAGCCAACCTCCTGCCGCCCGCCAGCAGCAGCCCCGGCCCCACCACCAAGCCCGCTCCCCCCGATGGTGGCCAGGACAAGACAGCGTCTGCCAAGGGCCAGAGCGAGGGCGAGCCGGGTGTATGAGCCAGCAGGGCCCTACCGCTTCCGCCCTCCCTTCCCGCCGCTTCTCCCTGCCTTGGCCCTGGGGACCCCCAAGAGCAAGGACAGCCTGCAGCCGATCTCTGTGGGGACCCAGGAGGGTAAATCAAGGCCAGCAGCTCTCTGGGTGCCTGGAGAGTCCTTCTGGGGTCCCGCTGGTGGACTGTGTTGTCCTGGCCTCTTAAGCGATAGGTCTCCACAGGCCAAGGTGGCACTGGAGTGGCCTCTGTGGTGACACCCCTTGGAATCTTGGAGAAAAGTAGATGGACTCATGCCACCAGCCCTCCCATGTCCTTCCCAGGTGGGCGTCCTTGGCCCCTTTTGTCAGCCCGATCTCGGGGCGTAGGCTGTGTTCATGGCGTGCAATGGAGCGGTCTGTCACATTGTTTGTGAACCTTGGAACTGGGTGAAAGCCACCAGCTGTGCTTCCCTGGGTCCAGGAGAGCAGCAAGCCTGGTTCTCCACTGGGAGCGTAGACTTGGGGTGGGCAGGTCGGGGCAGGGGTGGGCGGGGAAGGGCCCCGGAGCACAGGCTTCCCTGGGGGCACGGTTCTCGTCTCTCACGGACACAGCCGCCTCTGACTCTGGAAGCCACCCAGCTGACTCTGGGACGCAGGGCATGTTGAGCCCCCAGCACTGAAGCACCCTGCGGGCCGCATCTGTCCCCCGAGGAGACTGGAGGTGGGGGGTGACTAACTGTAGAGCAGCTGTCTGGCCCCGGAAAGGGGAGGACCAGAGCGAGAAGGAGCCCAGGACACCTCTGAAAGCTGCTGGCATCTGGTTCACGGCTTTTCCTGGAATTCCTGGTGCCGCCTGTGGCAAACTTGTTACTAAGAGAGGAAGGAAGCACAGTGATGGCGTCATGTCACTGGCGTGTGCAGAGACGGAGCCCAGGCAGGCGGCTTCCTCCTGGGCACTGTGCATCCCTTCCCAGGGGCCGAGTCTCATGGAGAGTTCTGTTGCCGTCCAGCATGGCTATCTTCTCTCGTGTGGATGGTGACCTGGAAGACATCAAAGGGAAAAAGTGCAATAGCATGAGCCCTTTCCTCACCAGTGCCCGGAGGGTCACAATCTCGTGGCTTTTGCCCATGATGTTCCATTGCAAACAGTTACTGCTTTTATGATGGTCCTTCTACTTTCAGTTACTGTAGTCAGAAGGTTCTACTTTCACATCCCCTGCCCTTTTTTCCCCTCCTTGGGCCCCCCTACCCCCATAGTCCTTCTAAGTGTATCATGCCTCGTCCATGATTCCTGCAAAGCTGTTGATAAAACACGTTGTCTCCTTTAAAAAAAAAATCAGATCCTTCCTTCTGCTGTATTTTGCTTGTTGAGTACAAAGATGAAACGATTTGCCAAAAAGCGGCAAAGAGGCTTCCGTTCCCTGTAATTACGAATGTTCGGTTGAGCGATGTAAGCTCCAGCCTTATGCACACTAACTCTTCAATCTAATTGTTTGATTAAACTCGTATTTCCTCCAGAAAGGTACATAAATAAGTGAACTGTTGGGCAAATTAAGAATACTTAACAGCATTGCATCCGAAAAGTAGTTATGCTGATTAAATTTTGTGTCCTTGAGGACTTTCAGGAAATTACTTTTGATCGTCAATAACACAATTAAGTAAACTACACACACATTAGCATGAATAATTGATAAGAAATTATGTATTACCACGAAGCACTGATTTAATAATTCATGACGCGACACTCTAGTGACTGTGCAGAACTGAGTAACATCGGAAAGTCTGCCTGACGGTACGGAAAGGGAAAAGCGAGCCCCGAACCTCTACAGAGATACCAAGTATTTAGTTTTGTTGTACAAAGGCAAAAAAAAAAAAAAAAGGTAACCGATGCATGCTGTAGTTTCTGTTTGTTTAAATACCCAAATAAATTTAGAAGAGTTCAGACAGAGCCATGCAGCCCAGGTCCTGGCTTTGTTCTTCCTGGCGGGGTGGGGTCTGCGCCTCAAATGCCCCGTGTGCAAAACGCAAAGCTTTCGGCAACTTCCAGATGGGGGAAACTTCGAGGCCTTGGCTCGGGAACCTTTTAGCAGATGCTGGAACAAAGCGGAGGCTGCTGCCCAAGCCAGCGTCCCACCCGCAGGTGCCCACGGCTGCAGGAGCCAGGCCTGTCTCTGAATGGATGGACGTGGCCTCACCTGACCCCTGGGCCCCTCCTCGCCCAAGGCCCCTTTTGAGAAGCCATCAGCGGGGTTCTGTGTGCTGCACCCTCTGCAGAAGTTCACAGCATGACTATAAAAAGGCATCAGGGTTCAGGCTGGGAAGGAGGCTCAGGCCCCGGGGATGGAAGGATTGATTAACTATTATTATTCATTTATTAGTTGGAGCACTCTGAAGAATGCTTTTAGTATACTCCAGGCTCAGACACAGGGGCCAGCGTGGTTCAGGTGGGTGGGCTGGGAGGGGAAGCAGCAGTGGGGTGACAGGGGGTTCTGCCTCTGTGGGCCTCAGAGCTGCCCGCCCCCCCCAAGCTGGGGGACACTGGAGGACTCACAGGCGTCCTCTATGCCCCTGCTGGCACTTGTTTAGGGTCACCCATGCCTGGACTCTCAGCTGGCTGGGACGGGCTTCCTTCTACTTTGCCACTGTCTCCAAACCTGGGAATCAGCTCAGCTCAGGTGACCTTGTTCAATCCCACAATGCACATGGGGCTTGGGCGTCCCGAATCGGAAAATCTGATGTCCAAAAGGCTCCAAAATCCAAAACTTTGTAAGTACCATCATGATGCCATAGTGGAAAATTCCACACTGTGAAACTTACATTTCATACACAAAACAGTTACAAATTCCTTCAGGCCGGGTAGGAATAGGGAACATACACAAATTTTCTGGTTCAGTTTGGGTCTTATCCCCATGATATCCCTTTCTATATGTGCAAGCATTCCAGAATCTGAAATGTTCTGAAATCTGAAACACTCCTGGCCCCAAGAATTTTGGGAAAGGGGAGGTCTGCACCCTCTATGACTATTCTCATTTCACTGGGAGTGCAACTGAGGTCAGGAAGGTTGGGCAGCCTCTCCCAACCTCCAGTGTGGAGGAGCTCAATCCCCCTGCCAGCCACAAGGCCGGTGCCTCACACATGAGCTGTTGAAATTAACCAACCTGTCTCTAAGGCCCCAGAGAGCAAAGAGACTATGCAGGCTGCTTGGTTCTGCGTGACTGACAGATGCCAGGGTGTACCTGTGTGCCCTCTGCCTAGGGCTCTGGGTGGGGAGCAGGTACCACCCAGAACCCTGTCAGACCTGCTCGGCGCCTCTCTAAAGCCAGAGGCCTGACAGGGTGGTCAGCCTGGTCCATTAGGTCTTCCATGGGCCAGTCCACCTGGCTTTGTGGTGTGTGTCCATCTGTCCCTGAGCAGGCCATGTGGGGACTGCCATGGAGATGGTACCTGTCTAGCATCCCAGGCCCCTCAGATGGTTTTCCTAGATGGGCTATCAATAAGGGGCTAGAAATTCACCCAGCCCACTTAATACAGGGCGTTGATGCTTCATCAGGAAAGGGAAATCTCTGTTGTGTTACTGTGTTTTGTGATGCCAGGGATCCAGTCCAGAGCCTCACACATGCTAGGCAAGTCCTCTACTGCTGTGTCCCAGTCTCAAAGGGAAACTGACAAATTCAGAGATGAATGGAAGCTGGAAGTTTTTGCCTGTCTGAAATCCCATTTCTTACAGCTGTGTGATTCCAGACAAGTCACTAACCTGTCTGAGCCTGGGTTCTCTCTCCCATATGATTGGCCATTGCCTCCTAGGACCCCTCACAGGTTAAATCAGTAGATAGATGCCTGGTGCCTGGCCCAGAGGAAGCTCAGTGTTATGGCTGGTTTAGCTCAGCCAGCCTTACATATGGAAAAGCCTTGAAGACCCCCAATCACAGGAAAGACAGGATGGAGTCACAGGGATGACGGGTGACTGCACGGCCCACTGCCTAAGGTTGGGGGGAACCTGCACACAATCGGAAGCCTCGGGACCCTCCTCTGCCCACCCCTTCCCCCCTTCAGTGATGATTTCTTCTTCATCCTCTAGTGTAGGCTCCGTGTGGGCGGAGCCAGACACACCTTCTGGGAGAAGGAATGCCATTGGTTCAGCTGGCAATGCCCACACTTCCCATCCAATCACCTGGTGAGTGTGGGGAGGGACCTGGGGGGGAGGGGGGGAGGGTGAGCTGGGTCCAGTGCCATGTGGGTGGTCATTGTGCTCCAGGAAGATAGAGATGGGAAGGGACCCAGACTCTTCATTAAGAAAAGCAGCCACACTGCTCTGTCCTGGGCCTCACACGGGGACATGGCCAAGCACTTTGTGTGGCAGCTGCTGTGAACTTGTGCACAGACATACAAGGCCAGGTGTGTCACCACGTTCCCAGCTCAGACTTGGGGCACATGAGCCTTGTTCACAGGGACAACAAATCTCTTATCTCTGAGTTTGGACCCCAGGGCCCCAGGACCTGAGCTTTCTGGGTGGAGTGGGGGGCAATGTGCAGACTGGGGGCAGTCAGTGGGGTCTGCAGTCTGTGCCCAGGAGCACACCCTCCTCCCTCCTGACAAAGCAGGCCGGTGGGGTCTGCTCTCCACCCCCGCAGGAGGCAGTGTGAGGGGGGGGATCCTGCCCCTCTCCTGGGAGGGCATTACAGATCAGCCCTGTGCTCTGCCCAGATGGGGACAAACAAGGAAGCCACCTTTCTGAGCCACCTCTAGACAAACCAAGGTGTCTTGGGCAAGCGGCAGCACCTATAGGGTCATCTCTGCACTCTGGGTAGCTGGGACTTCAGCCTGACCCCTGCTCTGAGGTCTCTGGGCAGATGGGGCTCCTCTGGGCCCTCCTCTTCCGGGGCCTGGCCTGCTCTTCAGTGCTCTTCCTTCTGTGCTGGGTGCACGTCACCGGCCCCCATACAGTGATACCCCAACAGGGTTGCAGCGGCTACACGGGACCGGACTTCTCCGGGCCTCCTCTCCATCTTTGTGATGGGGATAACCCTGATGTCAAGTGCAGGTCTTGGCAGTGATGCCTGCGACAGCAGGAGGACAAGGTCATTGGCTGTGCCCTGCTGCCTGAGGCTGCCTCCATGTGGCCTGGCAAAATGTGCAAAATGTTCTCTAGGGTTTGGAGGAGGCCACCCCAGGAAGCGGATCTTGAGGAACCCACCCCTGCCCCCAGGGCTTTGTGAGCCCCTCCCCTCCCCCTGGGTCTGCTGGGGCAGGGAGAGGGGCTAAGTGATCGTGTAATGGCCACATCTGTCAGCGCTGGCCAAATGGCTTTTCCAGGAGGCAGAGAGCTAATGGTCCTGCAGCCCGGAGGAGCTGCTCCTAAGTGGAGTACTTTATCTACGGGGACAGACGGCGCACAGCTGGGACTACAAGAACAGCTGCTCTGCTCGCCGCCTGGATCAGTGCCTGCCCCGGGCTGTCCTTGCACCTGCCCTGGTGGGCAGCCCACAGACTACAGCCTGAGGTGGCCAGCACAGGAGTGGGGGCCCAGCTGGGTGTCCCCAGACCTGGCCTTGAATCCAGGATCCGGCACCGCCCATGGATGTGGGTCTTTCTCATGTCTCTGCCTCTTTTTTTTTTTTTTTGATCCCCTGCCTCTTTTAGCCTCGGTTTCTCCATCTGCTAGGTGGCCGCAATGAGAACATTTTGAGGGCATTAAGGGCAATGTGCCATTTCCTGTAACAATTTTTTTAAAAAAATATTTAAGCATTCACTGTATTTTTTTGGATCATATAGTTCGGAAAAGTAGCACCGTGTTTCCGTGCGCTTTCCACCACCTCTCCTCTGGGATAACTTTTAGGGGTCAAAGCCAGGGCCTTGCACATATTAGGCAAATGCGCTGTATCCCAGTCCCTTTTGCTCTGAGGTGGGAGCCCCCGGTAGGCTGGGAGGGAACGCGAGGTCTTTCTGTCTCAGCTACCTGAGAGCAAGGGAGCCACTGCCAGCCCCACAGCAAACCAGACACAGGCACGGTGTGGAGACCGAAGTGGAGGCAGGAAACCGGCCAAAAATCTGGGTACAGAACTGCTCTGTCACCCACAGAAACACTCATGCCATGCCAGATGTTGCTGTCTGGGGTTGCAAGGAGAACGATTACACACAGGACACATCCTTTATAGCAGTATTTTATGCTAGTCACTCAGAGTCAAATACCAGAAGTGCAGGAAGTCTGTCCACAATACCCAAGGCCTAGAGAATCCAGCTGAGGGCCTGGATCCATGGCCATGACCTGCATGAGTTCCGCTGAAAACCCAGAGCTCACGACAATGACCCATGCAAGTCTAATTCGCAGATCTGTGTTGGGAAGTCCAAGGGTCAGCGGTGAAACCCAGAAAGTCCACCAGTAGGGTGAGGGATCTGTGCCAGCAGGCCGAGGGTTCTGTGTTGGAGCCAAGAAGTGATGCTCAAAATAAGGACCAGGGCTCCCCTAAAGTACCACAACCATCCTCAGGGATAACAAGGTCCCGAGCTTCTCCAATGATGAGAACAGCTGAGTCCATGTCAGGAGAGCCAGCATGACGAGCTCCTCCAGGAGAACCAATGGCTCCAAATAACAACAGCACTTGGGAGAACCCACATGCTGCTCTTCCACTCCAGGTCTCCTTTGTACGCTGGCAACAGTCCCCAGCTGGGCCACCCACGCTCAGCACCACGCTGAGTCAGCTCAGCTGGGGTGTAAGTGGTCCACCAGTTACCAATCCACCACCCCAGTCCTGGGCAACCACTGATCCATCTCAAGCTCATATTGAACCCATGAGGTACATGGGATCACACAGTAGCTATAGTTTTTTTTTTTTTAAGACAGCATTAAATATGATTTGTTACTCATGATGACTTAAAACACTAAATACAGGGAGTTAACATAACTCTATGGGTCAGTCAGCCTGCTGCTGTCACAGAGTGCCACAGGCTGGGTGGCTTAATCAGCAGACATGGACTTCTCAGTTTGGGAGTCTAAGGTCAGGGCACCATCTGGGCTGGTTCACGGGAGGGTTTATTGCAGCTGGCAGGCGGCCACCTTCTTCTATGTCCACAGGTGGCCTTTCCCCTCATGTGAGTAGCTGGGGAGGAGGCTGGTCAAAGGGAGAGGGTGTGGGGCCGCGTGAGAGAAACAGCCCAGGTGTCTCTCTTTATAAGGACAGGGGTCCTGGGGGATCCGTGCCCCTCCTTTACACCGTGACACTGCTTAGAGGCCTCACCTCTAATCATGACTACACTGAGGATCAGGGCCTCAGCATGTGACTTCTCAGAGTCTACAAATTGTCAGTCCACAATCTTCTAAAGTGAAAGTAAACTAAGCGTTCACTGTAGTGTTTGACCTTCCCCAACTGACTGAATGTTTAAGGTCATTTCTGTCATCTACCTTATTCACCAGATCTGGCAGTGGGCAACTCCTGGCTCTTTTTGTAAGTCAAAATGACCACGAAAGTAAAATTTTGAGTCGATTCAGAACACCAAGTTGGCCAAGACAACACAACTGAAGACATTCACAAAAGAGGACTCCAGAACTGCTCCCAGAACTTCTTTTTAAACCTCCTGTTCTAGTCAATTCGCCTACAGGACAATTACGAGACAGAAGAAGTTGTTTTATTTTTAAATTTGTGCAGTTGTGGTATCATACACACAAGGAAAGCCATGATCTTAGCCATTTCTAAGTGTACAGTTTAGTGGGTTTAGCTTACTCACGCTGTGGGGTGGTCATGGCCAACGTCCATCTCCAGAAGTTTCCGTCTTGTGAAACTGACACTCTGTCCCCATCAAATGACAGCTCTCCACATGACCGCCCCCAGTTCCCGGAAACCACCCTTCTACTTGCGGTTTCCATGAATTTGACGCCTCGAGGGACCTTACTTTAGTGAAATCATACAGACCTTGGTCCTGTGTCTGGCTTATTCTACTGAGCGTAAAGTCTCCAAGGCTCATCCGTGTGCTCACACAGGTCACGTCTCCTTCTTTCTGAAGACAGAATAAATTGCATTGAATGTGTAGATCACATTTTATGTATCCATGTATCTGTCAGTAGATACTTGGGTTGTGTCTAGCTTTTGGCTGGTGTGGATAAGGCTGTTCACACACTGCTGTGTAAATATCTGCTTAAGTCCCTGCTTCAGTTCTTTCAGAGGCACTCAGAAGTGGGATTGTGGGGTTACCTGATGGTTCTATTTTAATTTTAATTTTTGAGGAACAGCCATACCATTTCCTATCTCGGCTCATTTTCATTTCCATCAACAGTGCACAAGGGTTCTGACCTCTCCACATCTTCACCAACATTGTCATTTAATTATTTCTAAGCACCAGTTCCAGTGGGTGTGGAGTGCCCTGTTATTGTGGCTTGGACTGGTATTTCCCGGATGACGAATGAAGTACAGCGTCTTTTTCTGTGCTTGTTAGAGGAAACCGCTTTCAAGGTGGAGACAGCTTAGCTGATGGGGAGTCTGTGTTGATGGAACAGGGAAAGGCGACACTGACTCAGGTGAAATGAGTGCTGTCTTAATCATTTTTTGGAGTGATTCATCAAGAGGTGATGGCACACTAGCCTGCTTATCTTCGCAAGGGACTCTGTGCAAGCCAAGTCTTGCACGGGGTCTTGGGATCTTCCCTGCACTTGGATCACCACTCTCCCCTCCTCAGGTGAGAAAGGTGTTGTTGGGGCCCCTTTCTCGTCACCTCTCCTCCACAGCTGCCCCTGCTGCTTGGGTCCGGCATCCCCCTATCAGTTCAGAGATGCAACATCCCCCTCAAACAAATGCCGGCATTCTGGATGCACTGGTTTTTCCTCAATATGTATTTTGGGGAGAGTTCCATTTGGTTCTCCTTCTGGAATGTTCTGCAGCTCATTCTCAATTGCAGCACCTATCTATGGTACTTGCCTCTGGAAACACCCTTCCTGTTCTTTTCCAGAACTGACCAATGATCTTCAGTTGTTTGTTCCTTACAGGTGGATATCACGGGGCAGACAGAGGCTGCAGATCCAGTGCCTAATGGTTTGTGGTTTTTCCTGCTTTAGTTCTGATGAGCAACTCAATGTCCTCCTTCCAATGCTTTTTTTTTTAAAGATAGCCAAGACCAGTGTCCAGGGGAACCAAATATTGCTGTTAGTACTGATACTAACATGCTGACCGTTTAGTGAAGTGTCGGCTCACTGGTTGATGTTGGTAAGAGGATATCAAGTAGGGGTGCCAGCCAATATGTGGGAAATTCTGCCTATGGGAAAATTGGACTATTTATGTTGAAAGTCACTGTATGCAAAGAAATGATGCGTGTCAAGACAATGGCTGTGCTGATTACCCCGATGTGATCATTGTGTATTGTATGTTGCAATATCGTACTGGACGGCATAAATAGGGGTAGTCATTGGGTGCCAATTAAACATTCAAATAAGACAATTAAAAAAAAAGATGATGTAGTCCCAGAGGTATGGGCCATTGGAGGATGGGGTGGCGGGGGAGGAGTGGGTAGCACAGGTATGATTTGTACCCTGGTAGGGGTGGGGGAAGTGTGGGAAGGCAAAGGCAAAGGCTTGACATGGTTACGACTCACTGGTGTCACCTCTGTGTGTCAGTGCTGCCTGACGTTTCTTGTCTGTTAGCTGCGGTGCTGGGTTCCCCCGTGAGGCTGGAGTCTTAGTCCATTTTGTGCTGCTGGTTTCTAAAAAACAGCAATATTTTGGCTCATGGTTTTGCAGACTGGGCAGTAAGTTCATGGCTGAGGTGCCCCGTCTGGCAATGATATAACATGGTGGAGAAAAAAACCACTTTTCAACAAGCCCTCTCTAGCACATTGGTGTGAGGGCTTTCACCCTGCTAACCTCATCACCTCTTGCAGGTCCCCTGTCATTACTGCTGCTTTGGGGATTAAGTTTCTAATGCTGGAATCTAACCCTAACCCTAACTCTAACCCTAACCCTAACCCTCTAACCCTAACTCTAACCCTAACCCTAACCCTAACCCTAACCCTAACCCTAACCCTAACCATTGCAGCTTCTATTATTTTATTTTTCTCAATTTATCCATGAAATAACTGGGTTCCTGGACTGAGTGACTTATCAAGTGTCCAGTGGCAACTGCCTAGCTGACCAGTGTTCCCCTGGGCATGTGCCTCAGGCCCTCCCCCTTACTTCTTGCATCCTGGCTGCAGCAGAGACATGGTCCTCAGTGGACAGCAAGGTTCAGGAGCCCCTTGCCTGCTGGCTGGAGAGGTGCCCTGCTGTCCACAGTGTGGCCATAGCAAGTGGACACCGCTCCTTCCTCAGGCTTCCATGCAGATGGTCCACGCGAGGACCTGGGCCTCTTCCTGTCCCCCCAGGGAGACAGCAGACCAGGCATCCCAGGAGGGAGTGGGTGGAGCGGCCATACTGTGTCAGTAGCAGCAGAAACAGCACCATTGGGAGGGAGCAACAGATTCGTCAGGTAACAGCTCCTGAACATAATTCGTTTGAATGGAAATGTGAGTTGGTTTGAAGACAGAGTACTGAGTACACTGAGGTGCTGAGAGTGTTGGGCCCAGTCCTCCTCCTCCCCCTTCCCTCTTTTACCTCCTTTGGCTCTCAGCTGCAGTTCCTACCTCTCAGCCCCTGTGTCCCCCGACTCTGTCCCCTGTATGCACAATGGGGGTGACAAGCAGCTTGGAAGATGAGCCTGGTGACCCTGCGCCTTGTGGAGTCCCCTCCCCCACACTGTGGACTGCAGAGGGTCATTCAGAGCTGCTGGCAGTGGCCCTGAGCTCAGGCCACGCAAAGCCTTCGGCGTCTGTCCTGGGTGCTGGCTCTGTGGGCTGCTGCCCCAGTGGAAAGTCAGCTGTCCTGTCCCCAAGCAGGAACAGAGGGGCCTCCGGCCCACCGCCCAGAGGATCAGAAACCACACAGGTGGCCCGGAAGTGTTCCTTTCTCCACCATCTTCAGGTGAGACCCAGGCCATCAGCCTTTTACAACTTTATAATAACCCACAAGCACCCAGCCCAGCTGCTAACCCCTGACCCACAGATGCTTCCAGATAATCAGCATTCCTTGTTTTCAGCTGCTAAGTTTTAGCCATGGTGACTGGGAAGGAGGACTTGCGCCTGGTATCAGCTGTCGCAGGGTCCTTGGGTCCTGCCTGACTCCCCATGCGCGCTTTCCAATCCTGGAGGACTTCCCCAGTGGCAGGGCAGGGGGCCGGGGCCCTGTCCCTTTATCCTGGCTGAGCTCAGGGCCGATTTTATTAATAATCCATGCCTGGTGCGGGTGTCTGCACAGGGTTTCATCTCTCAAGCCTAATTGTCCTGTCGGGCACGCCTCCCATAGATCCATCTCTCCTCCCTGGGCTTTATTTAGCAGTTTTATTGCCGGCAATTAGTAAAGGCATCAGCCGGAGTCCCTCTTTATGGGGAAGATTCATCTCTGTTTACTCAGTGGGTGAACTCAGAGGGAGGGGCTTGCGGCAGGGCCCAGCCCCGCTGTGCCCTGAACCTGGGGCCTCCTATGCCAAGCACTGGGCCTGCCCTCCTGGCTGGGCCCAGTGCCTCTTGGACTCGGCTCTGCCTCAGTGTCCTCAGGAGGCCTGCACGGCCCCTTTCCCCCGTCCGTGGGACTTGGAATGCTGACACCCTATGGGCTTCCCTCTCCACTGCCCCCCAGCCCTGTCTCCTGGCACTGAATTCTCAGGAAGCCTTTGGGGCTGGGAGGCCGCCCCTTTAAAGCTACTGGGAAGATCCAGGAGTTTTGGTCACCGCATAGCCTAGAAGTCCCCATCACGCCACCTCCTGCTGCTACTGCCCATCCCAGCTGCTGGGATGGAGCTTCTGACTTCTGGTGATGCTGATTTTCTGTCACTGTGATCCTGGGTGACAGTTGTGGCTCCAGGCCAGTCACAAAGCCTGCAGGTGTGAGGTGCAGAGCTCTGGTCACTTCATATCACCCGGCTCAGGCCACCTGCCCCAGCACACCTGTCCCTGGTCTGCTGCCTTGATGATCCTTGACACCATGTAAGGAGAGTGGGTCCCTGGGACACTGACCTGACCACACCTGGCCCCACGCTGCCCCTCCATGCCCCCCCATTCTATGGACTCCCTCTGTCCCCCTGCCCCTTTCCTGATCTTTTTCCTCCTTGAGCTGCAGCACAGACACCATCTTCCTCTGTTCCCAGTAGCACTGTGGACTCTGGTGGAGGCCCAATGGGATGGCCCCTTGTCTTTCCTGTCCACAGTGCTCAGTGGGCAACCACCTCAGTATCAGTGGCTCAGTACACCACCGTCCAGTGCCAGTCTGGGGAAGAGTGGGTGTGTGCATTGGAACCAGCTTGGCTAGTGGCTCCAGTCTTGGTTCCCTCTGTGGCTGCCGCAGGACAGTGGCTGCTGTGGAAACCAGGATGGTCGCAGAGTGTGGGGACAGTCTCAAGGCCTCTCCAGGCCAGCCGGGTGCCGAGCTGCCCCAGTCATTTCATGGGTTTCCAGGGTTTTGGGGCCCACGCTGAGCATGCTGGAGGTCTGCATCTAGGAGTAATCTGTACCCGTCTCTCTGCCTCTTCTCTATCTCTGCCTCCATCACTCCTTGCCTCTCTCCCCACACTACCCACTTAATCTGAGAGGCTCTCAGCACGGAATGGCTTTATGAGAGTGAGCAGAAGCCTGTGGGCTGCAGCCTGTGCCCTGATGGATTGTGGGCATGTCAGAGAGGCGATGGCAGCCAGGGTTTTCAACAGTAAAGTGAGGGAGGCCACATTGGTTGTTTGAAATAACTGCCCTTGACTTCAAGATAAGAACAAGGCCTGCATCCACCCAGGGCTGGACAGGCAGTTGTGGGCAGAGGGTCCTTTGTGCCAGACTGCAGCATGGCAGTCTCTGCCACAGTGACTCCATTGTCAGGTGAAGGAGCATCCCTTAAAGATGCCTGGCTTTGTCTTGCTGACATGAGTGACTCCATCTTGACTCTGGCAACCTCGCCCTCCCGTCTCCCCTCTCTCCTGTTCCCACTCTTGTTTACTAAGCATCTCCTGAATTCTAGGCATTTGGTTCAGAGTAGAGAACACGAAGGATCCCTGCCTTCTAGGTCTGCTTGCTTGATGGAGAGAAAGGAACAAGCAGTAGATGGATCCTCAGTTACATGGCGTCAGCAGGTGACAAAGCCTGAGGGGAGAAGCCAGGAGCAGGAGAGAAGCATGGCAGTTATGGGGTGCGGGGTGCTGGGTTCTGGGTGGTTGGGGACAAAGGGGTGGGCAGATCTCATACAGCAGGCCACGGTGGGCACTGGCAAGGTCTGTATGATGACCCGGAGGGAGTGTGGAAGCTTGGGTCTCTCTGGTCTCCATGCTGTGACCTAAGCAGCAGGAGCGTGCATCCCAGGGAGCCCTGCGTGTAGAGCACACAGGACAGTCTTCACGCGGGGCTGGAGCCCCAGCCCTGGACATGGCCTCAGAGCTGCCCGGGGGTGGATGACAGCACGGCGGTGCCTCTGGTGCACTTGCTGCTGATGACCTGGACTTAGGAAGGGAGGAGAAAGTGGCTTTTCTCCAATGAAGCTCCATGTGCTTTGCTGTCCAAATGTACTCACTCCCTTCCTGTGCATGGGTCTGGGAGTCACCCTTTATGGTGACCCTCCCTGCAGTGCTGGCCCATTGCCCCCCAGAGGCCCCAGCCACCTCCTAGGTGCTACACAGCCCTGCACTCCTGGAGATTCTTCTACAGACTTGGGGGAAGGAGGCAGCTGGCAAGGACCTCCATGGCCCTGTAAATGGGAACTCTGCCCCTGGCCCAGCCCTGCCTGGCTCACCAGGGCATCCGCTGCCAAGTCCTAGCCTGCAGCAGGCTACCCTGACCCAGGGCTGCTGCTGAGCAGGGAGCAGCCAGGGCTGGTGACTGCCGTAGACTTCCAGCCCCTGGTAGGGGCCAGGTGTCGAGCACACTAACTCACCTGGTCCCCAACACCCTTCTCTGAGGCTGGGATCTGATGCAAGAAGGTACTGAGGGTCAGAGTGCCTTATCAGCTGCTGGGTGAGGAGCGGCCCCGTGGGTTTGTGAACCTGATGGTAGGACTGTGCCTTAGCTCTTGTCTTAGTCACTTTCTTTGTTGCTGGAATGCAGTACCTGACATCTACAATTTAAGGAAAGAAGAGTTGTTTCAGGTCACAGTTTGTGGAAGTTTCAGTCCGTAGTCGGCTAGCTCCAAGGCAGGGCGGCAGGGCAGAGGGGCATGGTGGAGAAAAGCATGGCAGACAAAGCAGAGGGACAAAGAGAAGAGCCAGGGAAGGATATGGCCCTACCGGGCCACGCCCCTCACTCAACTCTTCCACCCAGATGCCATGTTCTAACAGGAGTCAGCTGTCAGCCACCTAATCCAGTCACCTTCCAGAAGCCCCACCTACGGGTGCGTGAGACTTTGGGGGACACGTTGGATCTAAGCCCTAAGGGCTCCTCAGAGGTGAGTCAGCTCTAGTGTCCCCCTGGGTGGTGCCTCAGGGTGCCGGGGCAGGGCATGTTGTGCCGCCCTGGCAGGCTCTGGTTGCAGGTCTTCCTAGAGCAGCAGATTTCTGTCCTTGCTCGTACCCATGGGCTGAGGAAGGTCAGGTAGATTCACCCTGGCCAGCTCCCCAAACCCAGAGCAGGCATCGAAGCTGCCCTGGTATTCCCCACACATGGCCTTGTAAGAAAGCAGTTTCAAAGTCTGAAGCTACTGTGCGGCTTGGTGTCTTGTCAATGGTCACAGAGCCGGCCATGGTGGCACTGAGTTCCACCATGTACCAGATCCCCGCTCTTCTCCGTCCTCACCAGCGGCTGGGGTTGTCAGGTTCTGCTGCTTCATCCTGGTTTTAACTTGCTCATGCTCTTTAGCACCCTGCCATTTAGGCACATGGACATCTTCTGGGTGTCCATTCCCTTTACTATTCAGAGGTGACCCTCTTTATTTCTCCTTAGAGAATCTGCTTTGACTTTTTTTTAAATTTATTTTTATTTTTTAAAATTTTATTTAAAGAGAAGAAAGAAAAACAAAACAAAACAGAATAAAGGGTAGCAACAATACAGAATTCCAAGGAAAAAAGGAAAAGAACAACAACAAAAAAAACTAAGAGATTATTACTTGACAAATTACATACTGACTTCTTGGAAATAGTTGTTCAAATTATAAAGTTAAAACATGTAAAGTAGACATTCAAACAATGAGACTGTTAACAGTTCTGCTCCACGATCTGACAAAAAAAAACGCAATATGGTCATCCATCTTACCCACTCAAATATACATGCAATTATATCAAAAGGGTAAAATTAAACACAACAAAACAGAACAAAGCAGACCACAAGAAAGCAACATGAGGGACATAAATTCCAAAACTAGACAATTGGAGATATTTACTCTCTATCGTATTGACTCTTGTTTTCTTCCAAATAGTTGTCCATATTGCCACATACAGGGAATTCACGTGAAACAACATAGTATGGAATTGAGCTGAGCAGGACGAGGAGGGCATTTCAGGTCTTCAAGACCAGACAATACAGAAGCCGAGAATGGCTGTCATAGTGTCTCTCATTCTCCTAAAAACAGCTGTCCATACCTTCATGTGTATTGAACTTAAACAAAACAAAACAAGCTAAAATCACTTTGAACAAAGAATGATAATTTTGCTGGATTATACATCATGACATTATGGAATAAGCACTGGGTATTTGTAGTGTCTATTTTTCTTCAATGTAGTTGTTCATTTCAACATGTGTTATATAGTCGGTTCTTGTAAGCTGTTTATAAGCTCTACACATGCATGAGTCTCTACATGTATATCTATCCTTTCTGTATTAGAGGTAAAAACAAAACAAAGCAAGATAAAACAAAAAATTTCTAGAAAAGCATGAAGCAAAAAAGTCATATATAACCGCAATACAAGGTGATCTACAATGGTTACCATGATGTCTCAGCAGAATATAACAACATTAATAAAAATGAAGCATTGGAGACATTATAAGACTTCAAAGGCAAGTAATAATCAAACCAGAGTGGGTATCTTAGTGAATCTTGTCTCCTCAAGATTCACCTCAGTGTAGTTGCCTATACTCTTACACTTGATGCTATCAATCATAACAGATTTAAATAAAATCAGTCAATATAAAGTAGCAATCTAACAACCCAAATTCAAATAAGATCAGTCATAATAAGTCAGTATAAGTTATAAAGGGCTTCAGATTAAGTTGATAGGAAATTAAGGATGATTACCATAATGTCCTCTTATTTTTGGGATAGATGACCATGTCCTCAAGTCTAGTGTAAGTAGATAAACTGGAACAGCATGTAATCCATCCAAGCAGAGTGATGAGAATAATGTAAATTTTAAATCTTGTTACCCCATTAACAATATCCTCTGCCTCCCCTTTTTTAGACAATTCCTCCCCTTTCACTCCCATGGGGTGCACTGCTTGTTTTGGGTCTCACTGCCTCCCTATATAGAGCATCTCAATGGACCCTATCTCCTGATCTACTCTGCCTGTGTTTCTCTCTGTTAGGATTTTGAGGCCATCTATACTAGAGATTACAGCCAATCTTCTCTGCCTTATTTCTGCTATTCTGTTTTTCTGCCATTGGTTGCCTATTTTTCTGTTCCACTCCACTGTCTGCCCCGTTCACTGAGGCCTCTCTGCCATTGTTCCTGAAATGCTCGTATTCTTGTTCTCTCTCTCTCTAAAATGTCCTTCAGTATTTTTTGGATTTGTGGTCACAAATTCTCCAAGTTCCTCTTTGTCATGGAAGCATCTTGTTTCTCCATTAATTTCTAGAGAGAGTTTTGCAGGATACATCAATCTGGGCTGGAGGTTGTTCTCCTT
The DNA here is from genome assembly GCA_004027295.1 of Dolichotis patagonum. Taxonomy (NCBI): domain Eukaryota; kingdom Metazoa; phylum Chordata; class Mammalia; order Rodentia; family Caviidae; genus Dolichotis; species Dolichotis patagonum. The sequence continues at coordinate 19,978 of PVJX010031781.1, forward strand.
CAGTGCTTGAATTACTTCACTCCAAGCTCTCCTTGACCTGATGGTCTGTGTTGAGAAGTCTGCCATGATTTTGATAGGTTTTCCTTTAGAGGTGATCTGTTTCTTTTCTCTGATGGCTTTTAATATTCTGTTCTTATATTGAATTTCTGGGATCTTGATTATTATGTGTCTAGGTGTAGTTCTGTTTTGGTTGTAGGTGGCTGGAGTTCTGTATGCTTCATACATCTGCATATCATTTCCTTTTTCTATGCTTGGGAAATTTTCCTTAATGATTTCTGTGAATAGCCTTTGCAATTCCTCTGTTTTGACTCCTGCTTCTTCATTCACAGGCTTTATTCTTAAGTTATAGATCCTCTTGTCATCCTCTAGCCTTCCAATTGTTATTTTTAAGAGATCTTCCCTTTCATGATCACACATTGCCAGCCTGTGTTCAATTTTCGATAGTCTATCTTTGGTTTCTTTCAAGCAGTTTTGCCAGTTTTCTATGGAGTCTTTAGTTTCCCGATAATCTCTTTGAATTTGCTTCATGAATTCTAGGTTTTTCTTGTTTTCTTCATTAAACGTTTTTCTCCTTTTGTGTTCCTCCATTCTTCTGTCTGTGTCTTCTTGAGAGGTGCCCAGCCTTTCTTTTATTAATCTACTTATCTCTTGTTTAATTTGAATTAATATTTCAGTTTTGATCCTGCTTACGACATCCTGAAGATATCTCTTTATGTCTGCTACCGCTGTGTTTGATGTTGCATGTTTGCTGCCCTCAATCTCTTTTGTATTTACCTCTCCTGGATCAATGTTCTCAGGGTTGGGGCTGGGGTTTTTTTCTTATTTCTCCCTCTCATCATGTTTTTGGTTCCTTCCATACAAGTGTACAGTGTAATTCCCAGCCCCTTTGCTTGTTGGTTAAGGCTCCTCTGGAGCACGCAGAGGGCTTCTGCCCTCTGCCGGCCGCTATCAGAGAGTGAAGCA
>PVJX010031782.1:0-20958 GCA_004027295.1 Dolichotis patagonum
GAGCAGTCTCAAGTCACTCCACGCCTCAACCTCCACACACAGGTACACTGTGCAGCACCCTCTGTCCCTGCCCCCTCCAACCTTCGCTAGCTTTTCCTTCTTATTCCCAGACCTCAGCTCAAGCAGCAGCCTCTCAGGAAAGTTTCCCCTAACCCCAACCAACACCCCCTTCCTCTGCTTTCCTGTCACCCATGCTCCACACCATGTGTTAGAAATGTAATTATACACGCAAATGTGCTCTCTGGCGTCTGGTCCCACCCCACAAGGTGACTCAAACCTGTTTGAACAGGAAGCATATTCCCCTTAATTCATCACTCACTCCCCAATACCTACCTGCTCAGCACTTGGTACAAATGTTTGCAGAAGTGAAGAAAGAGAAAGGCAAAAAAGAGAGGGAAAAAAGGAGGAAAAATAAAGGAAGGGAAGAGAATGAAAGAAGAGGGAGAAGAGAAGAAGAAAGGGAAAGAAGAAAGCTAGGGTAGGAAGAGAAAGGGAAGAAACAGATGTATTAGCCAATGCCCTGTCCTTGGCACTATGTTACAACTGTGATGATAGAGGAAAAGAGAATAATACATGGGAGGGGGGCTCGCAGACTAATTGAAGACAATTCATTTGCATAAGGAAATATAACTAGAGTTCAAAGCTACACAAGACCAGAGGCAAATGCCAAATGAGCATGCCCGACAAATAAATAGTAAGGTTTGTGAGGCTTGTTTTGACCTATTTATAATGCCTGCTTCAAAGGTTCCATAAATATATAGTCCCAAATACTATATAACTAGAAACCATAATTCTTATTCCTGAAGGGAGCCTTTGCATCGTAACAGTTAATTTTAAATATAAACTATCTTCATGGGGTGGATTTTTAATATTAAAACAGCGCTTTAATTCAAAGTAAATATCACTTCTTTTACTTCCCACAAATTTGTATTTTGCATTTAGGGATGAGCTCGGCAGGGGCAGAGGTGGTGTGAAGAGGTACAGGAGTCGAGAGTCAGGGGATCTGGGGTCCATGTGGCTGTGCCACTGACTCACGGGGTCATCTGAAGCAACATTGGTTTGATTTACATTGTCTCTCGGTTCTCCACAATAGAGCTGAAAGAAAGGATGAATCAGGGATGTTCCAGCTCCCTCTCTCCCCTCCCAGTAGAGGAGATGCTGCATCCTAAAAGTCTGTACCCCATTTGTACTCCAGCTTCCTCGAGTTTCCTCTCCTCCTCAATAGAGAGCCACAGAAGAGTTGAGGCTGTGGTTGTATCTGAGATCTCTAGAGAGTCTGCAAATGCACATCCCTTCCCAACCTTCCTTCTGTTGCTGGGGTCACCCCAGAGGGAGAACCTAGTAAATGTTTTCTCCATGAATGAAGGGAATGAGTGCATGATTGAGCTAATGATTCTGGCCCAGAGAAACTGCCCCACTCATCAGGGTCTTGCAGGATGGAACTCTACTTAACTCCTCAGGTCTTCTACTCTATTGCTTACAAGTTCCTTATTAACCCAATAAAATATATATGAGGCATCTATTATGAACCAGGTATAGGAAATCCAGTACTGGAAAAAAGTCCAAATAAGTTTTTAATGCATAAATTAGATCACATTCTTCTCCTACATAAAAATTCTTTAATGGTTTCCAATTGCAATAAGAGTCAAAGTCCTTACCATGGCCTTTAAGGTCTTGTCCAAGGTTTCCCTTCTGACATCATCTGGTATTATTACACATCATAAGGCCTTGTGCCCAGCCACATTGGCTCAACTCAAATCAGCCAAACCTCAGGGTCAACATTTCCAAAAAAAAGAAAAGTAGTTGGCCCACAGATTGTGTACCCTGAGATTGAACCAACCTCCAGTTAAAACTATATGGAAAAATAACAGTCCATACTGAACATAGCAGAATTTATCTTGTCATTACTCCCTAAACAATATAGTAGAACAGCTATTTATAGGCCATTTCCATTTTATTGAGTATTATCTAGAGATGATTTAAGGTGTATGGCAGGAGCTTCCTGCAAGCAGCCAACAGGGGCAGAAAAAACTAGCAGATCTGCCTCTGCCTGCCAGCTGCCACTGCCAAAAGGCTTGCTTTCTGTGAGCAGCCATCAGGAGCAGTGACATGCAGCCAGGTAAGTCCTGTGTACCTCTGGGCCACCATTGGAGGTCTTTGCTTCCTTTAGGCAGCCATAACCTATGGGAGAATCAGACAAACACACCCCTGTGTGCCTGCCACCATTGCAGAAGTCCCCATGTAGACATATAGGCTAAGAGAAACAGCCCCACTATCATGCACCCTTGGCCATCAGGGAAGCCCCTGATGCACAGGGGCTTATAGCTGCACAGGTCTGGAGAAGCCCAACCTATGCCCTGCTACCTCCCTGTAAGCCAGAGGTCAGAGGAACACAGGTGCTTCTCCTATTCCCCTACACTGTGGAAGGGCTGCCAACATGGGAAGTGCCTGGGGCCCCACAACCAGCTTGTTGGGAGGAACCCAGGAGAATGTCAAGACAAAGGAGCAAAAAGGTAGTCTCAGACCTCCAGCCCATACAGAATAAGTCTGGGAGATACAGTCATGGAAGAAAATGGAAGTCACACACCTGAAATCTCTGAGAGAATAGCAACTGAAATAAGGAAACAACTTCATGAGACTGTAAAAGTAATTACATCAGAAATAATGTCTCAGGTAAAAGAAGAAATCACAAGCATAATGAAAGAATTGCTCAGCATATCTAAAGATGACATAGATAAAAAAGAGGAGCATAGGAAAATGATGGAAACCTTAAGTAAACAATATAGAAAGGAATTAAAATGCATGAAACCATTCAAAGAGAGATCCAGGAAATCAAAAAGTCAATCGAAATCTGGCAAAATCACTTCAAAGAGACTGAAGATAGACTTTCAAACCTTGAAGATAGGATTGCAGCTAGTGATTATGAAAGGAAAGATCTCTTAAAAATAACAAGGAACCTGGAAATAAGAATTCAATGGCTGCAAGATGATGCAAAGAAAAATAATTTAAGAGCGATAGGTATCAAGGAAGAAGCAGGGGTCAACACAAATGAAATAAAAATGCTATTTACAGGAGTAGTACCCAAAAACTTCCCAAACATGGGAAAAGGATCTGGCATACAGATAAGTGAGGCATATAGAACTCCAACTAGCCATAACCAAAGTAAATCTACACCTCGACATATAATAATTGAGACCCCAGAAATTCAGCATGAGAACAAAATATTAAAAGCTGTTAGAGAAAAGAAACAGATCAGATCACCTGCAAAGGAAAACCAATCCGAATCATGGCAGATGAAAGAGCATTTATAAGCAGTGATGGCTGACCAATGGCAAGCATGCTGCAGCCAGCTATTTTTTATCACTAAAAGCTCTAAAAGGTTTGCCATCAGTGATATACATCATGACTTCATTTTGTAATAAGATAGAGAGGAGGAGGAGTACTCTCCAAGATGTTGGCATTACTGTAGTTATCTCCAGGAGAGACAATTAAAAGTTACTTTTGATTCCTTCTTTTGGCTTATCTAAACATTCTAAATTTTTAGTGACTAAATTCAATGTGTATATATATATAATATACATGTATGGTATATATATATGCCTAAATCTATATATCTTTGGTAATATGAAGACATACAGAATAACATTTTTCTGCCTATAACAAATAAACCATAGTAGCATGAGGAAAGGTGAACTCAGGGTCTTTGGGACTGGAGTTAGTCCCTAGGAATGCAATCCTTCATGCTGCACCCAACCCCAATAGGAAAATAGATTCCCAGAGGTACACATCTGTTCAAAGCCCAGAGGAGCTGGTTGTTGTATGAGGTGTGATGAGCACCGCAGCCTGGAGAAAAGGCATCTGAACGTTGCATGCCACTTGGCCAGGCCTGACATGTCCTCTGGTGACAGCCCTTTGTCTGGGAAAGTAGGGACAATCTCATAAGAAATAGAAATAGTGATACAGAAGGCTCAGAAGGCAGCTCAGGAAGCTCTCAGGGAGAAATCAGTGGAAACACCAGGCCTAAGAAAAATGCAGCAGCCCTTCCCCACAGCTTCAGTTTTCTCCTCTGTTAAAAGGAGATAACATTGTTCCAGCATATTGTGAGAATACATAACACATAGTAGATGCTTGATAAATGCTTTCATGCATTCCCCATCTTCTGGGTGTAGAAATAAGGTATGTACATCTGAAAAGATGAGTCACAACAGGCTAACATTTAAAACTGTGGCCTCTACAGTGAGGACCCCAGGATTAATGGCCATGTGATGCAGTATGCTATTTAGTTGCCATGACCCTCAGTTTCTTCATCTGTAAAAAAGAATTAATAGAGTTGTCTATTTCTTAGCATGTCTTTAGGATTAAATGAGATTTAAAAAATATGAAATGTTCAGCATAGAATCTATTCCACAGCTAATATATACCTAAAACAAATTAGCTGCTGTTATAATTCATTAAAATGGATAAGAATAAATGAGAACGTTCTATTTCAACTCAGATGATGGGAAGAGTTTCAAGACAAACTCAGAGGATAACCTGATTGTCATCAAACCACTTCCTTTTCTACACATGTGTGCTGTGAGGGCAAGTGAGCAAGTGCACACAACTGTTCCCCAACAGTCTTCCAAAGCAAAACTCCAAACACATCACCCCTTTCCTTAGAATCATGCAGTGGCTCCCCATTTCCCCTGAGATAAAATCCAAGTACCTTATGCCCATGTTTCTTTATGGTTCCTGCACACACACATTCTGCCTCATATATGCAACCTGTGCCACCTTTAAATACTTCTACCTCCCTGAGCACACCGTGTCTCTGAACCTTCTCATAGACAGACAGTTCTGCTTGCTATGTCTTCTTTGAGGGACTCTTTTCCCATTGTCTACATTTTGAGCCAGCACTATCTTGCAAATTTTTCCTTCTAGTCTGAAATCATCTGGTCACTTCTGAATGGTTTTCTATATCTGTTCTCCCATTATGTCAGGCTGAGACAAAATCTTCTATAACACTCTTCAGCAATCCTGAGACTCCAAGTTGCCTCAGTCTCTAGAAAAAGAGGAACATGTCTTAGTTATGTCTTCTTAATCCTCATAAGGTCCTCTGTGAGTGACAATAATGATCCAATAATTCAAATATTCAATAAATCAGTGTCTATACACGTCCTGTTAGTTAGGTGCACTTATCTCCTGAAGTGTAATTTTACCTCCTAATTTATATATTCACTATTAGTCTTCTCCATTAGCATACAATTCATGGACTTGCCTGACTTATATGCATTGCCTAAAACAGACCCACCACATACTAAGTGCTTAATAATCATCGAGAAAGGAAAAGGGAAAAGGAAGGAGGAAGATATTGATTCTGAATGGAAGCAATGGAAGGATTTTGATAGGATGCTGAAAATGAAAACTATCCCAACATACCAGGAAGAATCACTTTTTATCATCTGAAGGGATCTGATGGGCTCTCTGCATTTACCAGGAGGGACAGAGCCACAGAGCTGCCAGGGGAGATGTACAGACCCAGCAGAGAGATTCACATCCATTCTAAACAAGCCACAAAAGTTTCTCTGGAGACCAAAGAATCATTTCAATGGAGTGATTCCACCTTGAGAAAGCATGAGCTGCATAGCTGCAGTTTCTCCAGGATTTTATATTAATGATTTCCTGGCCTAAGGCACTCTATGCTAATTGCTCTCAATTGAAATGCTCTAAGTTTATGTTTGTGTTAGCAAAAGCTGGGGGGAATTGTCATTTTTTTAATAAAGTCCCCAGGACACTGTGCCTACTTTTCAGAGCAGACCAGTTGCACAGATACTTTCTGAATACCAAGAAGCATCTTCAAATGTCATATTGACATGCATATGTTCTTCTCCTCCACTTTTGAGAGGAAAGTAAATGTTTGGCTTTGTTTTCCTTCCTTCTGTATGTTTTCCATTTTAGCCTCTGTTGCAGGAGATTTTCCTAGTCCAAGCTCCCTAAAGTGAAGTATCCCCTACAATGACTTCCAAAGTATGCAGGGGTCAGTGGTAAATAAGAGTAGGAGAAAAATTCACTGGAAAAATGATTCTGCTCTAACCACAAAGCTATGAGTTGAGAAACATTATCTGAATTTTAAAGGTAACAAAACTATAACAGATGGGTTTATAAGCCATAAAATAACATACATATTGTGGGGTTATTTAAAATTATATTTACAAAAGTATGTAATAATAATTAAGTTCTTATGGTATAATGTTCATTGGGAAAAATAAAGTGTACTGTGTAAGTGTTTACTCAAAGATGAACACTGAAGAAATTCCTAAAAGGATAATGTTAGGGTCCGAATGGTATGATCCTCAAACTCAGATGTTGAAACCTTAACCTCCAAAGCAATGATGCCGAGAAGTGGGGCTTCTCAGTATCATTATACTGAGGTATCATTATACTGAGGGTGATTAGATCATGCTGGTGGAGTACTGATCTATGGCATTTGTGTCCTTAAAAAAAGAGACCTGAGGGAGTTTGGTTGCCCCTTCCACCTTGTGAGGATATAATGAGAAGGCATCATCTATGAGAAAGCAGGGCCTCACCAAACACCAATCTGCTGGCACTTGATCTTGGACTTCACAGCCTCTAGAACTGTAAGCAATATATTTCTGTTTTTGTAAGCCAACTAATCATGGCATTTTGTTATAACAGCCTAAACAAACTAAGACTAATAATCCACATTGTTATCAATAACTTACTTTGGATAATTAAAATTGATGATTGTTGACTTCTCTCCTACTTTTTATCATTTTGTATTTCACAGTTTTCCAAGGTGATGAAGGGCTGTGTTACTAATAAAACTGGCTCCCCTTGCACATAATCTCATATAATAAAGAGCTCACTTTAGTTTGTAAATAGTCAAACCAGGGTTCTAATCCCAGCTACATCAATTTGAAGTGTTATGACCTGGGTAAAATAAGTGAGATAATGTAATATATCTCATAGGATTGATTATGTGAGAAGTTGTATTTAAAGTGTTTAGTGCATTGCCTAGTACATTATAGGTTCTCATAGAGGGCTACCTGGCCTCAAGAGCATGATCGGTACCCTACTCTATACCTCTTCAAATTCAATCCAGATTCCCATCACAATCTTCTGAGCAGCAGAACCCAAAATTGGCATTTTGAATCAAGGAACAGTTCCTACTCAGGGCAGATCACTCTTGCTCCCATCCTTGCACAATTATACCACTCAACTTCCATTTCTCAAGAGAACCAGGCCTCCACTGCACAGATGTACACTAATAGCTTTGAGGAGCAGGGAGTTCTTTCCTTCATGTGATTAATGAGACTTAAATTGGCCCAGTGATAGATGAGTTATCCTAAAGGCATTGAATATTTAAAACTGAATTCTTCTTTGACAAAAATAGTCTATGGATTTCAGGAGCTGCCATCCCAAAGTCCCTGTTAGCTAACATGTGATATCTGCCCATGCTGAATGAATTCTTGCTTAGCCTTCACCAGCACTGAGGACTGAGATACCCTGTTCTCCTTTTGCTATTCCTATGGAGCCAGAATGTGTGCTTAACATATTTATCTTAAGTGACCAGACTTGTTTATAGCTGCTCCAAATAATTATGTTTGAATGCATTTACAATTTGCACACTCTAGACCATGCACTCTTTTGCTTAAGAGTTTCAAAATGCAGTTCCTTCTCAGAAATGAGCCTTAAGTGAATTTCTTCACTTAAGCAAGCTACTGTCCCAAATACCCACACAGTCTTTAAGGAGAAGTTTCTTTACCGTGTCAGAGTCCCTTGTTGCTTACACCTCTTCCAGGGATCCTTGCTGCCCCTGTACCTGCATTAACCTGCAAGTCCTTGAGAGTCTTCCTGGTTCCTCACCTCTCACCTAAGCCTCACCATTTCTTCAAGTCCAAGAGGAAAGGCAGCCTGCACTCTGAGATTACCTCAGATTACAGTAATTCCCTATCTCTTCTCTGATCCCCTAGACTGGATGATGGAAAAGTAGTTCTTAAAAGGTCAAACAGTAAATATTTTAACCTTAGAAGGTCATGCATCTCTGTCCCAACTAGTCAACTCAATTGCTGAAGCACAGACAGAGACATGTGACTGAATGAGTGTGGCTATGTACTGATAAAACTTTATTTGCAAAAACAGAGGAAAGCAGGAATTGTTTTACCTTATCATTTATTGACTGTTGCCCACAAAGACCTATAGTGCCTGCTATTAATGCTCTGCTCAGATCTCCTTTACCAGACCCTGAGAAAGCTGCTACTTCTTAGCCTTGACAATAGGAGAAGGGTCTCTCCCAGAAAATTACTTTACCTCAACCCAGCTAGACATTCTTTTTACATGACTTGATCATTGTTTAGTACTTTGCAATACATATTTCAGCTCCATATTCACTCTTGGCTTACTTTTTTATTTTACTAGACAAAGAACTCCAAGATGAAGTGAACCTAGTTAGAGGCCAAGACAGCTTAGAAAGAGGAATTAAAAGCAAACTAGATGATTTTTCAACAAAGACTTATTGAGCCTCTACCAAGTGTCAGATACTATACTAGGCAGAGTGATAACACAGGACTACATCAAGCAAGGTTCTTCTTTAGAAATTACACTCTGATAAAATAGTGCCTTTCAACCGGGATAATCTTATACCCTTTATTTGCTTAGGAGATGTTTGACAATGACTGGAGACCATTCGGTTGTCACAACTAGTGAGGGAAGTGCTACTAGCACGTAATGTATAGAGGACAGGGATGCTGCTAAACATTCTATAGTGCATGGGATGCCCCACAACAAAGAATTATCTGGTCCAAGGCATCAATAATGTTGAGAAGTCCTCTAACAGAATGACAGTAAACAAATAAATCAATATTTAAAGACATGAACCAAATGACAATAAACAAGTAAATCAAGTGTTTAAGGCATGAATACAAGCTAGTCTTCCTCTTAGTATTTCTTAATCTTTAAATGGACTTGCATTATATGAGCCCCTCATTCATATCTACAGATGGAGACATACGCTTTTTAATAGACATATCCACCAAGGAGTACAGGTCCTGGGTTTACCCTGTGGCCAGTAGGAAATAAACTAGCAAACTTCTGTACATTTCAAAGCTTAATATGATGCTCAGTTTATTACTTGTTATCATTAATCAATTACACTCTCCTTTTGTAAAGAGAGATGAATTGATTTGCTTATTCATTCAGTTTACATATCTTAGCATTTATTTATTCCACCTCATTTCACAAAGGATTTGAGGCAGCAAGGAAAATATAAACAAACATAGATCTAGAACAAGGAAAATACAAATTGGTACAGAGGTATGTAGGATTTTTATCATTATTGTTGTCATCTATTTAGAATCTCTACCCCTAAGCTCTCTCTATTAAATGTAACACATACACAGCACATAACACACACACACACACACAACACAGACAACATACACACACACACACACACACACACACATACTTCCTGTTGCAATGATCCTATTCAGCGAACCCTTGAACCTTAACTGACCTTAACTGACTTAAGGGCAGAGTACCACTTGCCCTTAGTCTAAGTATTAGTCTGGACATAGGCATGTGATTATCATAGACCAATGATAACCAAAGGTTTTCCCAAAGTTGTAGAAAACATACTCTCTGCTTCTCTGAGGTGTGCACTCAGAGCAGTCCTGGGCTAACCTTTCCAGTAGCTGTTTTGAAAGTACAGAGAAAGAACCAGTCTGAAAATTAAGCCACAAAAATTCCACAAAATTAGAGATGCAGAGACAGAGGCCTGAGAATACTTGTTGAGATCTAGCTCTGCCTATAGGTCAGACACAGCCCACTGAATTCCTCTTTTCTGTTATACTGGGTTTCTGTCCCTGAGACCAAAAAGGCCCCAACATACTACAGGGCACAGGCCAATATGAGAGAAAAGTAGAAAACAGGGAACAAGAGATGAAAGTCAACAGAGTTTCAGACTTGGTTGTCTCTTCAGGATAGACAAGGTCAAAAGGAAAAATTGGTCAATTACATTGATTTGTTTGATTTGCTCTTTCCAGTAGTGAAGATGGAACCAAGGGCCTCTCCTGAGTTACATCTTGGGCCCCGTTGGAATTTGTTATTCTGAGATAGGGTCTTGCTAAATTAATAAGTTGCCCAAGTTGGGCTCACACTTGGAATCCTCCAGCCTTGGCCTTCCAGAGTGCTGGGATTATAGACAAGCCACCACAACCAGCTTGCGTTATCCATCTGTGTGTAAAGTGAAAACATTCAAGCTTCTTAAGAGAAACAAATCCTTTCCCTAGCACACAACAGGCTTTGTAGGAAGATATTCTAAGGCAAGATATAAGATGGTGTCTTTACAGATGGTCATTCTTCAGAAATCTAATTCTGGGGTGCATAAAGCTGCTCTTTAAAGACTATTATTGCCAGGCATTCTGGCACATTCCTGTAGTTCCAGATTTTAAGAGGCTGAAGTAGGAAGATCTCGGGGAGTATGAGACTCTCCTGGAAAACACAGTGAATTCTACACCAGCCTGAACCACATAGCAAAAGCCTGTCTCAAAAAATAATAATGATGATGATGATGATGATGACTCTATTATAGACATTGAGGGACTCCCTTTGACATAACCAATTTGATTCTGTGGGATAGAGAGGCAATGTAGTCTGAGAATGCATGTTTCCAAACTTCTTTCTACATCCGAACATTCCAGAAACTATTCCCAAATTGCTGTAGTAACGTTCAGCCCTTTCTTACCCTCTCCATCTCAGATATAAGTTCATTCATACTACTTCTGAATGGTTCACTCTCCATCAGCAAGGAGGGAAAGTCAAAAAACTTGGAAATTCTGCCCCTCAGCCATGAGAAGGGCTGGCAGAAGCACCTGCAGATATCACAGCTGTCCTTGAACATGCCCCTACTTGTCACCTCCGGTGGCCATGATTAATTCAAGCTGTTGGGATCTCACGTTACCATTAGGTTATCACTACACTGAAAGTCTCCAGGGTCTCTCACCCAAGTGACAGACTATTCCAAGGAACCTGTCCTTACAAACAAACCAAAATGCCACCACAGTTATCTTGGAGTGGTGCTGCTCTAATAAGATGCATTCCAACCATACACCTCACTCAAGTGCTATATGAAAGCAAGTCTGAAGTAAAATCTAGCTGAAGGCACTGTAAAAGACAGTATTTGTTTGTTTCATTCATTTTGTTTCTTTTAGTTGCCCTAGGAAATGTGCCAAGGGTTTCCCATGCATTTTCTCATTTTATCTACTCAGAGATCAAAGGCATTGGATAGCATCATCATTTCCCAAGGGAAGGAGGGAAGGTTACATACCTTTCCCAAGGTCACACCATTAGGAAGGGACCCAAGCCATAGATTGTACCCATGTGAAATGGACCTCTGAGCCCATGTCTGGCCTATGCCTCATATCCTGGTCAGTAGACACCATAAACAAACAGAAGAACCACCTGTGCCTGCAGTTCATCCACCCAAACAATCCTTCCTTGTAGGGCCACAAGGAAATCAAACCATCAAAATAAGACATTTGGTAAAGTTTGAACCTTAATTACTCTTCCCAGAGTAAGAATTAGTTGTCCAGATAGTTAGGACCCTTAGGGCCATGTCTCTATACTATAGTCAGGAGCAGCCATGTCAGTAACTCCTAGGTAAAGGAGGAGGCTGCTAAATGTGAATGTATTACAGTTCCATCCCAGCCCTGCTTCCTCAGCATCGCTGTCCCAAGGCAATGAAATGAGGCCCAGCTGAGGAAACTCATATTAATGAACATCTTCAGATGCCCTGTGCTATGTCAGGTGGAATCTAGCTACATTATCACACCCATTGTGGCTGAGCATCTCAATAAGGACAGCAGAAAATAAGAAATGGAGGGAAAAGGCTTACAAATTGATGAAGTGGAGAAAACACCATGCAGACAGATTTAGGAATCCAACCCCAACACAGCCACTGGGACCTGTAACAACCTTCTGAAGTCTATTTCCCAAGGGATTGAATGAATAGTAAATGAGAGCTATAATAGATGCTCAACAGGTGATAGTTCCAATAAGAATCCCATGTAGAGTACAATAGGCCCTTCCTACTGACAGCTTCCACATCCATAGATTCAGCCAACTGCAGACTGAAAATATTCCCCCGAAATTGTGTTTGTCCTAAAAATGTATAGACTGACTTTTATTGTCATTATCCCATAGACCAGTGATGGAGAACCTTTTAGATTTTAGAGCTTTCAATAATAACAAACAGCTGGCTATGGCATGTGTGTCATAGGTTTGCCACCACTGCCCTATACAATACAATATAACCACTACTTAAACAGTATTTATACTGTATTAGATATTATACATAATCTGTGGATTAAAGTATATGGAAGAAAAAAGAATAAAATCATGTTATTTGCAGGAAAATAAACAGGACAGGAGAGTATCATGTTGAGAAAAATAAGATAGAAATTTAAATATTAGATGTTTTCTTTTATATGAGAAACCAAAAGGAAGGAAGAGAGGAAGGGAGGAAAAGATGAATGAAAGGAAGGAGTGGGGAAGGGTGAAGGGAAAGTAAAAGGGAGTCTGAAAATGGAGAAGAGCACCTGAGGGAGTGGAGAGGAAAGGGAGATGGTAGCAATAATATTAAAACAGTCAAGGAGCAGCCATGCTTACAGCTACCCCCAGCCAACATGGCACCATGTACTCTATGCCCTGGTCACATCAAACCACCAACTCTTAGCCAGCTCTACAGTTTGGATCCTCTTGGCACATAGCCACAGGAGTGATGACTAACACACCAATCAGATCATGAACAAGCACAATGCCCTGGGAAAGAAGGTAAGTCCTAAAGGATCAGCAGCTTTTGGGAGAAATAACAGGTGGGCCAGCAGTGCTAGCCCATCTGCAATAATAAAGTAGGTTTTTATTGCAAGAGGGACTGCTTCATCACAGAATACAGTCAGAGAAAAAATCTAGTATAACACGTGCCATACTGCCAGAGAGAGTTTAATGAGGCACCATTCAAGGAAGGGATTGATTATGTGAGTCTGAACCACAGAACAGCTACACTACAGTTTCCATCCAGGACTTTGTGTATTGCCCTATCACAGTGACTGGGTGAGAGACAGCCACAGCAGACAGATGCAGAACAGGTAAGGACTAGACATAAATCCCTTGAGAAGATCAAGCTCAGGCTGGTGAGAACATGGGGCCACTCTCTGTGGTGTGAGGCCAACCCTGGTGAGTGTGGTTTTCACAGCTACTGGATTAAAAGTGATGGTACTGAGTCCAGCAGTTTTCCTGAGTTCCTACCCTACCTAATAACCTGCATCCAGCAGGGCCCACCATAGACAACTGCCACCATCAGCGGTTTACAGGAGGGGCCTCTAGTGGACACACCTCACAAACCCACAGGCTAATATACTGGGTGTAGAAGACTAGGACTTGCTGGATTTCAAGATTTTTTTAGGTCCTGGAAGAAACACTCATTTGGAAATACAGAGGAGTTATCTGACCTAATTGTCTCCTTTATTATTGGGGTATGGGTAGTGAATCAGATCACAGTGAAATAAAACTAGAACTCAATGGCAAAAGAAATTGTGTAAATTCATGGAAATTAAACAATATATTCTTGAATAATCAATGGGCTACAGAAGAAATCAAGGAAGAAATTATAATGCCAGCACAACATAACAGAATTTATGGAATACAATAAAAGCAGTTCTAAAAGGGAAGTTTACAGCATGAATGCCCAGATCAGAAAAGATAGTGAACTGAAATAAATAACCTAATGTAATACCTCAAGGTCCTAGAAAAGCAAGAACAACTCAAATTCAAAGATAGTACAAAGAAGGAAATTATAAAAAGCAGAGCAGAAATCAATGAAATGGAAACTTTAAAAAAAGTGATGAATCAATGAATCAAGGAGCTTGTTCTTGGAAAGAATAAACAAAATAAACAAGTCCTTACGTAATATTATCAAAAAAAGAAAAAATTCAAACCTATGCAATTACAAATTCAAAAGGTGAAATTACAACAAACACTGCTGAAATTCAGATTATTAACTACTTCACAAACCTTTACACTAATAAATTGTAGAACTCAGAAGAAATGAATACATTACTAAGTATACATGAATTATCAAAATTGAACAAAGAAGATTTAAAAGTTCTGCATAATCCAAAAACAGGGAATGAAATAGAAGCAGTAATAAAAATAAAAATCCCTACCAACTAAGAAAAGCCCAGATCCTGTTGAATTCACTGCTGAATTCTACTTCAGGGAAGAACGAATGCCGTACTCCCCAAACTCTTCAATGAAATTGAAAAGGAGGAAGTATTTCCAAGCTTATTCCTGAAAGCTACCATTAACTTAATTCCAAAACCAGAAAAGGATACAACCAAAAAGAAAAACTAAAGCCCAATCTCTTTAATGAACATACATGCAAAAATTCTCAACAAGATACCAGCAAGCAGGATGCAACAAATCATCAAAAAGTTCATACATCATGACCAAGTAGGCTTCACCTCAAGGATTCAAGATGGTTCAATATATGCAAATCAATAAATGTAATCCATCACATAAACAGAAGCAAGGCAAAAAGCAAATGATCATCTCAATAGATGCAGAAATCCACTCATCATAAAAACCCTGAAAAAAATAGGTATAGATGGAGCTTATCTCAATCTGATAAAAGACATGTATGATGAACCTACTGCCAAAATCATATTAAATAAGGAAAAACTAGAATGTTTCCCTCTAAAATTAGGAATAAAACAAAGATTTCCACTAACACTAATCCTGTTCAATGTAGTTCTTAAAATATTAGCCAAATGTAAAAGAAAGAAATAAAAAGGATACAAATGGGACAAGAAAAAGTCAAATTATCATTATTTGCAGAGGACATGATCCTCTACACATTATAATTAATTGACAAATGCCACAATGTAGCAGGACAAAATATCAACACAAAAAAAAATCAGTATTATTTCTGTACACTAATAATTAACTCACTGAGAAAGATATTAAGAAAACAATACCACTCACAATAGGATCAAGAAAAATTCAATACTTAGTGATTAACCTAAACAAGGAAGTGAAAAATGTCTACAATGTAAACTATATCACTCTTTTAAAAAAAAAAGAGATGAAAGAGAACATCAGAACATGAAAAGATATCCTGTTCCTAGATGGCAGAACCAATATAGTCAAAATGGCCACATTTCCAAAACTGACCTATAGATTTAACACAATCCCAACCAAAATGTGAGCAGCATTCCTCACAGATCTAGAGAAAACCTAGACTGTCCTAAACTGTATATGGAGTCAAAAAAGATCCAGAATAGTAAAAGAAATCCTGGGTAACAGCAACAAAGCAGACATATCACCACAATTCCAAATTTGAAGTTATATTATAAAGCTACAATGATTTTTAAAAAACAGCATGGCATAAAAACAAACGTGGAACTGAATAAGGAGAGCAGAAACAGCCCAAGGCTATTCAGCTATTTGATCTTTGACAGAGACCAAAAATATACACTAGAGGAAACAAAGCCTCTTTAATAAACAGTGTTAGGATGATTGGATATCAACATGCAGAAGATTGACTCTAGAGTCATACTTCTCACCATCTATCAAACTAACATCAAAATGGAACAAAGATCTAAATGTTACAACAGAAATATTTAATCATTTGGAAGATAAAACAAGTAGAACTCTTGAAGACAAAGACACAAGTGAGGGCTTTATGAACTGAACCTCAATGGCACCAGAAACAGAACCGAAATCAACAAATGGAACAATATCAACTTAAACAACTTCTGCTCAATGAAAGAAACAACAGAATGAAAAGACAACCCTACAGAATAGCAAAAAAAAAGTCTCCAGCTATTTCTCAGACAAAAGACTAAACTCTAGAATATATAGAAAGCACAAAATAAACTATATTGAAAAACAGACCAATGAAGTAAATCAATGGTTCTCAGAAGGAAAAGTACACATAACCAATAAAAACATGAAAAAAATGTTCAGCATTGCTGGCCATTAGAGAAATACAAATTACAACAACACTGAGATTCCATCTAGATGCCAGAAAGAATGTCCATCATCAAGAAATAAAATAAAAACAAATGCTGGTGAGGCTGTAGGGGAGAAGGAACATTATTTGTGGGAAGGTTAACTAGTACAATCTCTATGGAAAGATTCTTGGATAGAAAGATTATGGAAAGAAGTGAAGATTCTTCAAAAATCTAACACAAGAAATTATATTCAATCTAGCTAGTCCTTTTCTAGGGGTCTGCTCAAAAAATTAAAGATGTCATATTAAAGTGATACATGCATACTCAAGTGTATAGCAATACAATTCATAATCACTAAATCTTGGAAATTGGCTATATACTCTTTAACAGTTGAATGGATAAATAAAAGCATGGTATTTATACAAAATGGAGTATTACTCTGCCATAAAGAAAAATAAACTTGAGTCATTCAGAATCAGTTGGTGCACCTTGAGATAATAAAGTGAAATAAATCAGACACACCAGCTTAAACACCACATGGCTTCTCTTGTATGAGAAAACCAAAATATAGAAAAGAGCAAAATAAAGGATAGATAATAGGAAGTAGTGAATCTTTTACAGATGGGAAGGTGAACAAGTAAGGGGCTGAGGGGGAAATAAGGGAGGAAACAGGAATGGATATAAAAAAGAATGGAGATAGAATTTTGTAAATGGGAAGGGGACCAAGAGATACAAGGAGAGGGGAGGGAGGGATAAGTAAGGGAGAAAAAAAGAATTAAGAGATATTATGTACATGTACCAACTCCCCACAATAAATGTAATCATTATGTACTACAAACATGTACTAATAAAGAGAAAAGGGAAATGATTAAGATATTTTATATTCATGTACCAATTTCCCACAAGGAACCTCACTACTGTATTACTAATATTCATTAATAAAAAATGCAACAAAGGCAAAAAGTGGGTTGAGGAGTAATTAGAACAACAGAAATATCTGAACCTACGTAAGACAGAAAAATGTAATCAAAGCACACTATTTGGCCCTACAATCTGTATGTAGTCAAAATAATGCAAATATCAGATGTTAGCTTTGTAGAGCAAGAAGTAATCTATAGAAAAGCTTTAATTACACTCAGATAGAAATTTCTTTGTCTCAACCATGATAATGTTAATGGAAAACTACAAATGGTAAAAGTAAAATAAGACATGAAATCTATAGTATGAAATCTATAGTATAGTATAGTATATTTTCAGCTGATAAAAAGGAGTTTACAGACAGTCCTTGTATTTGATAATCCAAGCAATAAAATTATGTAAATATTCTTTTTAAAAGTATGTGAGAGCATGTACATAGGTTATACACAAATGTCATTCCATTTTATATAAGGGACTTAACACATGTGCAGATTTTAATATCCACCAGTTTTTCTGGAATCACCCCCCTTAAATACCATAGGTGACTATAATGAAAAGTCCTGGTGATCAGTACATACAAAGTACATGTTTCCCTACCAGAAACTTCTAGAAGGAAAAATTATGGTACAATCAGATATGTTGAAAAGGAATCACTTCCTTGGATTAAAAAAAATCTTCCACAAAACAGCTTAATATTAATAACATGACTGCTGATCTGATGCCTGATGAAAGCACTGTATATAAAACATAGTGGGAAACACTTAGAAGTGCTTACTGCCCCCAAAGAGTTTTGAATCTAGTTAGAGAGAAAAACATCCACCTCTATTAAAGTTTAATAACACCAAAAAAGTCAAAAGCAAAAGCAACCATGCTGGGCATGGTGGCACATGCCTATAATCCCAGCACACAGGCAGCTGAGGCAGGAGGATTGAGGCCACTCTGGGCTATGCAGCCAGTTCAAGGCCATCTTGAATTATATAATGAGACCCTATCTCAAAAAGAAAAAAAGAAAACAAACAGGCTGGCAAAACCTAAAGGCAAAGGACAATTATTACCTAGGAGTCAGTAGCTGCAAGCATAGAGAAATCAGAGATGAGCTCAATACTGAGGAGTTGAGAGGAGAGACAGATGACAATAAGCAACTAACTTGAGCTTGGCTGCAGTCTCAGGAGGTGCAAGATATATCTAGTGAAAAAGGACAGAACATTTCAAGGGACCATTGTAGGAGGATATTATGGCCCCCTTAATGGTCTTAGTTTCCCCCAGACTGTTAAGTTTCTAGAAGACTAAGAACCAGCATAATGAAAATACAAAGATTGGAAGAAGGATGCCTTCTTCTTGCCTGGGAAGAACTCCCGCTCCTGACTAGGGGTCCCTCTCCCACTCAGCCTGCAAGAGAACTGCAGGCTCATGAGGACCACACGCTCCACTCTACTATGTCATCCACTTGTCTAGGACCAAGTAGAGCCATCTGCTCTTCAAGAATATCAAGTTCAATTTCACCCATCTGTCTTGGTGCTGTACTTCTTGCTTTCTAAGTCACTTCTGGTACCCATCTGCCAGGCTCAGTCCATAGCCACAGGATGCGCAAGAGATACATCATTGTCTAAACACACTAACAATTTTCATTATCTACCATTCTAGACTGATCATGTCCCCAAAATTTTGTATATTGGAGGTCTTCCCTGTGATGGGACAGTATTTGGAGACAGGACCTGTGGGGAGTAGATATGGGTTACATGAGGATATAGGGGTGGGGTTCTAACACACTAGGGTGGGTAGTATTAGAAGAGAAAGAGAGCTCTTTCTCCACCATATGAGAACATAGTGATATGGTAACCTATCAGCAAGCCAGGGAAAGAGGTTCCCCCACCCCAAAACCAATCTTACAATACCTTGAGACTACCTTCCAGGCTCCAGAACTGTGAGAAAATTAATTTCTGTTGCTTAAGTTGCCAAGTCTATGATACAGTGACCCAAACAGTCTAATGCAGTTAAGCCACTTACTTAGCGACTAAGTGAAAGCAGCAAGGTGGAGAAGTATTCATAAATTTCTGTAAATGTGCAAAATACCTTTGGGAGAATAGACAAAAAGCTTATTCTTCCCATGATGAACTTTGAGGAGAAATAGGGGGCTGGAAGATACAGGACATTTAGTGTTTATTTTGAACTCTTTATATTGCTTGGTTCTGTTTCCCCAGATACACATTAACCTATGTAGATAAGTACATTAAGTTTTAAAGATGTACTATATGTGAACAGACAGACTGCTAGACAAAAAACACTACCTGGAGCTTGGGTAAACTCCCCTGAGAAATTCCAAGCTCCACAAACCATCAAAAACTCAATTAGTAAAACTCCAACAGTTATAAGCATAAGACTGTGGAGGATTAGACAGCACAGGAGCAAGACTATAGTTCATGAAGGACTGGCCTACTATAAGTACTTCAGGTATCCTCCACCCAGGTTATGATAGGGACCTCAAAGACAGCAAAGGATAAGGAAAGAATACACACACAACCAGGCCCACTAGCAGCTTATGCTGTGCGAAGGGGTTGTGGAAGTCTATAAATAGCAGTAGCCATAAGGCATACTCTGTGGACACCAAGGTAGGGATTCACAGAACAGGGCACTGGAGTCTTATCTTACGCAGAGCTCGGAGGCCAGAGAGAGCAGCTACAATTATGTTCAGCCAAAATTACCCACGATGGCTGTTTCTCTGGTTGAGCACCAGATGATGTAACTAGCTCGTGTTTAGGGGCCAAGTTATATGAAAAATGCATATCTTTAAATGCTAGAATCACACTCCAGAGAAGTTCGTGGGAAGTGAATCTGTCTGAGGCAAAAGCAGACTCATGTCTCCCATCTCACTTTCAACATATGCTCATTGTGTGGAATGAGAACAGAAATACTCACATTATTTATGTTATGCACTTGCACTCCTGCTTTCAACCCTTCCCCCAACTCTCTTCTGCCCATCTCTGCACTAAGATCACAGAGTTGAATTCACATAACTTAAAGACACTTATGGCCCACCATACTCCAAAGTAAGGTAAGAGAATATGCCACTGGATCAAGCTGGCTCCTCCTACAACCAGGGAAACCTAGAGAATCAGTGTAATCAGATCTCAACTACTCAAGCATCTCCAGTTTCCTAGCAACCCTAAAAAGGCTTTGGTGAAGGTTGGAACAAAGCCTTTATGGCTAAAGTGATGGCAACTGTGCTTGAGATTGCTGGAACACTTCCCCCAAATAGTCTTAAAGTTTTCTTTCTCATCCATTATCCAGAGCCCAACAAGATGCCTGTTAGAGAAGTGATATCGGGCAATGCTTCTCAAGAGTTCCTAGACATTCCATTCCAATTCCTTTTCCTAGTCTTTGAGGCCACCCATTCATCAGTCAGCTCCATGTCTCATCCCTGAAGGTTCCTCTCTAGCCAAACAAGGCTGGTTCTGTTCACGTGCCTTAGTAGCCTCCTATGCTTAGCCCTGCACTTACATGTCTCCTTATACCTCCCTTCCCTGAAGGCACTATATATCTCATATATCTCTGCTAATCACTCAATTTTTCTTACCCATGACTATACAATATGTATGATAATTTTTGCTGGAGACATTCTATAGGTGTTTTATTATTCCTAACTAGGGACCCAAGGAAAACATACAGAGAGAGAGACAGACAGACAGAGAGACACAGAGAGAGAGAGAGAGAGAGAGAGAGAGAGAGAGAGAGAGAACAGAGAGACATAGAGCAAGAGAGAGAAAGAGAAAGAGAGAGAACAATAGTGAGAAAGAGAGCAAGAGAGAGAGAAGAGAAGAGAAGAGAAGAGAAGAGAAGAGAAGAGAAGAGAAGAGGAGAGGAGAGGAGAGGAGAGGAGAGGAGAGGAGAGGAGAGGAGAGGAGAGGAGAAAGAGAAAACAAAAGGAGGTAAGCTTAGGAGGAAAACCAATGCAGACAACATCCCTGTGTCGGTAGACTTAAATTGTATGGGAATAACTTGGACAGATATCAAAGCATGTGCAATCCCAGAG